>NNCF01126231.1:234260-280649 GCA_002313205.1 Laupala kohalensis | reverse complement strand
ATCGTAAGCCTTCTCGATGTCAAAGAATATTCCAATGAGATGTTGTCTTCGGACGAAAGCATCTTGAATTGCTGATTCCAGGAGAAGTAAGTTGTCCAAGGTGGAATGGAACTTTCTGAAACCGCACTGAGATCGACTCAGCAAGTCATGCCGTTCAAGATACCAGACGAGACGTCGGTTGATAATTCTCTCCAGAGTTTTACCAACACAACTCGTCAAGGCAATGCTTCGATAACTACCAATGTTCGTTTTGTCCTTACCAGGTTTTAGTAAAGGGATAAGCGTTGCTTCCTTCCAGGAATTAGGGAATACTCCCTCGGACCATGAAAGATTAAAGATATCCAGATTAACATGGATACGATTCGTTGTGCGAGATAAATCGCGTAATTGAATTTTGCACAAGATCGTCTCACACAACCTACAACCCATTGAAAGAACCTGAAAAGGAAACGGATTAATAACTAACGAGGTTCGATAGCAGTGGTTCTAATGATGAATCCCAACTTTTTGACGTTCATTTTTTGGGAAAGGAAAAGGATAGTCGCCTGTCATCTATTATTGATTTTAGAAAAGAAAAAAAAATACACAAACACAAATAACGAGATAAAAAACCCTTTCATCGGTTGTCTTTTATTTTTAAGTCCAATTTATCTGTATTTGAAAAAAACATGAGTATCTAAACGGGACGATTCATGCGACTGACTGTGCGCCTCCTCGTTCCATCGTCTGCGATCGTCTCTTCCAATGCATCATAAACGCCTCAGACCAATGACCACCGACGCATCAGAGAGCTGTTTATGGAAGTTTATTCCCATTTTTCTGTTGATTTATTCCCAATTGAAGACAATTACAGTATTAATGCAGTGACCAATTACTGTCTCAACGCACCACCCAGCCACGTCAGTGCCACGTTCCGTCAGAGACAGAGTGCGGATAAAGCGGATTTCCTTTGAGCTTCGCCACCTCATTCACTCGATTGACAGAATCGAACGGAGCGAAAGCTCACCTTTCAAAGTGACTTCAAACCTTCTATATAACAAACCTCAACTTATCAGAATTTGAGTTTCTTTATGAGAAATTAAATTTTTTTTTTTTTTCAAGTTTCCCGTACGTTTCACTTTTGCGAACTGATTTTCACTCGAGGAAGTTCCCTATTTTTAAAAAAAAGTATCCAGACACACTCTATCGAGGATGAGCGAATATTCCACAGAAACGAAAGAGCATCCACTGCTGCTCCCAGAGGAAAGAGGTCGATAATATACAGCTTTGAAAGAACCAATCCAATCTCACGTGCAGCAGAAGGGATAATAGCTTTTGTTAAGCCTTTCTTAAGGCTTACACTGCGCTGAGATACGTATTTTATTAAGCCCAAGCAAAATTTCTAAAGGAAACCCACATGTTTCTTCTGTCGCTCTGAAGGATAGCGAATATAACGTGTTAAAAATTTACTCGATTTCTTTCATTATCGATTATTTATTGTAGTATTTGTAGCGCACTATTAAAGCTTATCCACAGGGGGCGATGGGAGTTAGAAGAGGGGTGGTGGGGGGGGTTCGCTTTTCATAGTCACAGCTATATGCACTGGGAAAGTTTTTGTGTGAGAAAGCTACAATTTTTTCCGACCCCGCCGGTATTTGAACCCGGGATGACTTTGTGGTGAGCGAGTACGCTAATCTCTTAGCTACCGGAAAGGTTTTCTTTCGTTATCAATGTTACTCAGTGTGGAAGTCTAACCAGCTATGTGCTCCACGGATTTTGTACAATAATAATAATAATAATAAATTTATTGTCAAACAAACAGTACAAACTGCGTATGACCACGCGGAGGACAATAAACTAATTTACTCTCCGGAAGCAAGCAAGCGACGTATTCCATCAATTCCGATCAAGGGCCCTAAGTTCCCAGATAAGATAAAAAGTTGGCTGCGAGTTATAATACATATATAATGTCAATATGTTTGTAATTTAACGCAAAAATGTTTGTAAATTTACATGTACAAGTTATTATCGAACTATAGATTATTCTGAGTATAGTGTTTAAAAATCATAAGAGTTGAAAAAACACTAAATTCACGATTTATTGTTACAATAAACACGCCCCTAGACAAAGCCTAGAGAACCTGTATAAGAAATCCGCCTCTACCCGAAGGAAAAATTACAATTACAATATAATGTTATTACAATATAATGTTTTATAGGGTGTTCATTCTCGCTAAATGCAATACGTACGGAATCACTTGACGCTGTTAAGTGAAACGAAAGGTGATAGACTAATTCCCCCCTCGCATCGGATGATACGAAGGTCAATGACTCTTCTAAGTAATACATTTTTAGAAGAAAATAAATGTATTGTCAAAAAAACGCAGTTAGAAACTGTGTATGGCCACGTGGAGGACAATAAAAGAAATAACTTTCCGGAAGTAAGACACAGAGATGAACCCCTCGATTCCGACGAAGATTTAACATTTGAGCTTTTACACTGTTAAGAATAGAGTTTAATAGACCGCCGCCCCCTAGACGAGAAGGGGGTATCAACGATTCAAGAACGAATGTACGTGTTAACATTTCAAACTAGGGGAGGGGGGGGGGTGAAAAGTACAACTTCATTTTCTAAAAATATCAAGGTCACTCGTTCCACGAAGCAAAAAGTTAAAAAGAAAAAAAAAAGAGGGGGAGTAGAAGGAGAAGTGTAGAAAAGAGAATGAGACGTTGTTGAACTGCTACTGACTCTTATAGCACGAAGCAAGGAAGGAAGGAAGGAAGGAATGCCAACAGAGACTTTGCCGAAGTTGCTCCTCTCGTCATCTGGCAACCGTAAAGAGTGCGCGGGTGGATGGGTGGATTCAAATGCAAAGTGCCAACGTCCAACTGCGGAATCTGAAATCGATGTGAGGCAGGCAGTCGGTCGCCTGAGTGGGTATCAGCCACAGCATCCGTTTCTCGCTTCGCGAGTGTAATGTCTCGGAAGCGCCGCCACGACGACGACGCCTCTCCTCGTTCCCCATCGAAATCAGCGGCGGATCCAGTGGGGGCACAAGGGGTACGTGCTTCCCCGCCCCCCCCCCCAAAAAAAAGAGAAAGCAATAATGAAAGAGAAGTTTTTTACTTCGAAAAAATGAGCATCTCCACGTAACGAAAGGCGAACTAATGAAGTCTCCTTTTAAGACGACGACTTCGAAGGACTTTGCTTCTATTTTACATCTTTTATTGCTGTGGTGATATTTCACCATCTTTCTCTGCCCGTGCCTCAGGTAAAGTGTTATGTACTTAATTTTCGATTTGCAACAATATTTTTCAATATAACCACTTTCAATCTCACGTTGAATTTTTATAATCTTTTACGTGTTATAGTTTTAGATCGAACGCCCAAACGTTGTCGGTTACATATGAATTAATTTTTTTGTATTTTTAAATGAAAACTTTAAATTACGTTAATGCGTGATTTATGTATAGAAATGTCTTAAATTCCAGTTTCAAGAAATACATTTTTTTTTTAAATTTCGGCCCAGAGGCTCGCAATCCCTGGTATTTCTCCTTATGGACCCTGCGTCGTGTTATTGTTCATTCATTCTGTCTTCCGATAGAAGATTCCAGATGAAATAATGTGCAAAGCAGGTTTGTGAAAAATAACTAAGAGTCGACTTTCACACTCAGAAGCTTATGAACTTGTAAATTCTTTCGATTAATTAATTGCGATGTAAACAGGGTGGAAGGCAGAAAATGATGAAATACCCTGTACTGACATTGTTTAAAAAGTAAAATAAATGAAAAAAAGTAAAGAAGTGCGGTGCCTAAGAAGACACATAAGAAGAAACATTTTGACTTGTTTTCTATCATAACGCTTAAATCACAAAACCTACTTCGTCTCTTCCAATTCAGGTTTCAGTTCAAATTCTGCATTCAAGAGAAGAAACAAAGCACCCGCAGCGTCGTTGTTATCTCCTTCATATGTCCACATCCCCCGTGCACCCACCGTTCACTTCCACTATTATCGATTGTCGGGTTTCCTCTTAGTTCCGATAAACGAAGCTCGGAAATCCTTAACCATTCTCGTAAGACAAACCAATCTCTCGAGGTGCGTACCACCATCTTACAACGGCATTGCTTCTAATTCTTAAACGATAGTAAATAAACGTGCCAAGGGTGATTTTTGTTTTTCTATTTTGAATACGTTTATAAAGAAATAAAACATAATTATGGTTCGTTCTGCATATATTTCTTCCGTGTCTGGGTGGAAACAGGCGAACGGGTGGTGAAGTGGTTAACACCCCTGCGATCAAACAGGGGCGTCCCGGGTTCGATTCCCGGCTCCTCGCCATTTTCATCAGACCGAAATTAATCACATAATTATGATACATCATATTCCGTAGGCTACGAAGTTTGTAATTTATTTGCATAGTTTCAGCAAGTATAAAAATTTCTCAGAGAAAACGGGCAAGCGAAAACATTGGCCAGTTGCCTTAGTACTGCTTCCTCATGTACCATTCAGCAACTCGTCAAATAACGACAATACCCATTAAAATCCCTCCTGAATTACCACATGTCAACATAAAGATGATAGGAAAGAACAGACAACAGTTTCCTAGTACATCATATTTTCTCAAAACTCTTTATTTTCCAAACGAAGGGAAAAAAAGAATGAAAAGAAAGAAGAAAATTAAAAAATTAAAACCCTCTCAAGAACGTGTGGGCACTCAGCAACAATCGGTTGATAGTGAAATCAAAACGCTGTTTCTGACAAGCGACAGGTTATCGGAATAATAGGAAAAACCTTCAAATCCTTCGAGAATAAAGCGATCCGACGATCCCTTCCCTTTGTACAAAGTCTTAACGACCCATCGCTGCTTCAGAGCTGTCGATAACTCGATATCCTCTACAGCGGATGAGAGAGAGAGAGAGAGACTATATAATACGTGGGAATGCGATGACGAGGGATTCATTGGGTTGAATTCCTTCCTCCGTTGCAGTTCATTTGCAAGGGGTGGGGGTGGGGGTGATGGATTAGCGCTCATTTCATCAGGAATTACACTTCAGCGATCGCACACCACGAAACTAACTTCGTCTTTGAGGAGAGAGAGAGAGAGAATTCATCTCTTAATGAAGCGTCGTCGGCTCTCGATTAATAAAAAGGAGAATCCTGTACACGATTTAAATACTTCGGGATTCGAAGAAAAATAATGTACTGAGATGGTGAGAGAGACGTATTTGATATTTAAAATGATCAACTATCATACACACATTTTTCCTCTCGTCAACAACACGCAGCAATACACATGTCCCTGCGTCGCTTTAAAATGAAGAATGATCACGTCACATTTGAACCCCAGATAATGTGACATTCTACACACACACACACACACACACATGTATGCTTCTTTATGCACGACTCCTCCCCTCACCCGCATTACCCCGGGGGAGGTGTTTCAAAAGTAGAGTTACGGAAATACATGGAAGAAGATGCAATATGAAACAGTTCTTTGAGAGAAGAATAAACGGTTACATCGAAAACAATTTCAAATATTCACGACGCCAGTTCAAGCTATACAATAAACAATAAGTCAAGTATTTCCGCTTCACTTCTGCGTAAACGAAGACAATAGTTCCGTGGCTTTTGAAAAGAGAGAAATTGCGACACGTGACATTTCTGGCGAGATAAACAGAAAGAAAGAAAAATATGACTAAGCGAGGTATTACCACTGGAATAAGGTGGAAATTCGTGACTTTGATGATAAGTGATGAGGGTGATTCGCCTGGAGCAGCGTTTCCCCGGCCGCATAACGCAGCGCAGGCTGGCGTCGTTGCCCTGTTGCAGGATATCGGTGAGTCCGGCCACCATCCCTCGCTCGCACTCGCAGCTGTCCCGAACGCGTTCAGCAGGCGAATACGCGGCGCGCTCGCCTCTGCCCCCGGGCCCGCCGCCGCCCCCGCAGCCCACGTTCCCGCCCCCGGCCATCTTAGCGACGCCTTCGTCTTCGCCTTCCCCGCCACTTCAACAACCGCAACAGACAACTGCGGCGACGGTGAACGCGGTGAACGGCGCAGCTCCGGAGCCCAGAAGCAGACCTTCGGCAGCGGGTGAGTGATGGTCGTTTCTTTCTACTTATTAATAACGTCTACGGTTCAGGAGGAGCAATGATAGTGTATACATTGAAGCATATACCTTCGTGTCTGTCTGTATCTGTTCGAAAAGCGAACACACGTTAAGACCTCATTTATACAAGTAATTCATTTCTCCTTGTTAAGTTGTGTCCGCTCTTTACTATTTTATTAGTTGTGTACTAATTGAAGTGAACCATTTTATACAGTGAGAGTATTTTATTGATTTGTTATTTAACTTCTTCTTATTTTGTATGATCTATACTTTTATTGTGTCTTCTTTTCTATCTTCCACCGAGCATTGCTCACTTGCAGACTATTAAATTATTATTATTATTATTAAGTGTAATTGTAGAGATAGATACGTTGTTCAACACAAAAAATAAAATTTTTTGTCACTGTCACTTTTAATCGAGGTATAAGACCTTCGCTTTCGGCTGCATGGCGGCCATCTTCATTGAGGGTCACGACAGAATCCACGTATGCCAGATTTCTCATTTCTTCTCATATTAATTCTTATCTTGTTTAAATAAACAATTTGACTGTGCAGTTTACTCATTTAAAATTAATTTAATAATATCAATTGCCTGCTGGTCAAATTTTCACCTTACATTAAGTTTAAAATCTATTTCTTTCAATTATTAATTCCTTTCGCGCTAAAAATCATTTTTGCTGTAAAGTTTAAAATTATGTAACAATATTATTAACTATTCAAAGTGTACTATTTTAAGCATTTATAAAGTTTTAATTTCTTTCATTCATAATTTATTATTGTAATTTTTGTTATTGCAGCACTGAAAGGGTCTTACTGTTGTCTTACTGAGACACTTATGTCTCAATAAATAAAGCGAAAAGAAAAGAAAAGAAAAGAAAAGAGAAAAAAAATCTCTTTTATCGTTGGTGAATGCGAGGAGACTTACGCAGTCGAGAGTCGCGTGTAGCGAGTGCTGGGGGTCGATCTGGTGACTGTCACGAAGGCTGCAATACGGGAACCGAAACGTCAAGCCGTAACACCAACCGGATATCCCAGCACCAACAGTCAACAAAACACCTACATAATTATTATAAATAATGATTTTATAAGGTCATCAGTCATAGGGGACGAGCAGAGAAAGGGCTAGACTTCGTACCGAAACTTTAAGTTATTTGTATTATGGTTAAAGATATTACACCACTTGAGATGGATTTCACACAATATTTATTGTGTACCTCTGTTGTGGTGTTGGTATGTTTTATATTTAATACAACTGACGAAGTCTCAGAACAGGGTTGAAATGTCGTATAATATATTTAAAAAGTGGTCGTAAATAGTGTTATCATAATTATTGTTATCTTCTTTTACTGTTTTCACAACTTGTAGTTGGATTCGGGGCATCCCAAGCATCCTCACAAATTAAAAATCTTCTGACAATTCTACATGTGTTAAGGATGGCTGTTTTTTTGTAATATTAAAAATATGTATTTTAGGGAGATAAAACCGATTAATGTTCAGATGCAGACTGTGAGGGATGACTCCAGGGGTGGATAGGACTATAGGAACCATATATAAACACACCCCATATTCCATCGCGAACAATTTCTGTTTTCAAATCTTCATATTTTTGAATTTTCTCCTCGTAACATGTTTGTAGGTTGTGTAGGTTGGTTGCTGCAATATCTATGATGTGTGTGATTTTCTTGAGTTTGTCGATTACACTATTATGTGGTTTGTTGCGATGGATTGATCTACGAAAACACATTTCGTACCTGCTGTTCTCTGAAATGGGTTTTGGGAGAGTGTTTTCTAATAATCCATACTTCCCTCATATTTTCTGATGGATAATCTAAGCAACGTAATATTAATAGTAATTATTATTATTTCCGCTTGTTAAGGTTTGTTTTCGTCGTCGCTGCCGCCGCCTCCGGACCCCGCGCCCTCCGTGCCCGGTCTGACGCAGTCGCAGTTGGAGCAGTTCCAGCGAGAGGAGTGTCTCTATGGCTACGCGTCGCCACGTCGGGGTCCTCCGCGTCCGGTGAGCAGCGCAGCGTTGAGCGCCACCACAGACAGCGCGTCGCTCGCCGCGCGCCTCGACTTCGACGAAGAGGAGACGGAGACGGAAGCGGAGGACGAAGGCAGGACTCTAAGAGGAGGAGGAGGAGAACACTGCGATCAGAGCGTCGTCACAGACAGCGGCTCCCTCGCCGCCAGACTAGACTTCGACGAAGAGACGGAGATCGACGAGGAGGTAGATGATCGATTCAGAGTTTACTTTTACCTCAGTATATTAATCAAAGCTTGAGCCCAGATGTGCTTAAGGTACTATTAGCGTGCGTCGAATGAAACCACTAACATACAGGAAATCGGCAAAAACATAAAGAGAGTAACAAAATGTACTAATTGTGATTTCAACTTGAAAACCATAACCTCACTATTACATGAAATATTTGCAATTGTAATCGATGTTGAAATACTTTGCTTCTCGTGGAGAACGAACACTTTTAATGATGAAAGACGAACTCTTTAAATCACGAAAGTGACGGAAGTTTTACTTTGATTTGTAGTTAATTTTCCTTTGAAGTATTTTTGACATCACTTTTAACTATCGGTCACCTTACGACATTTGAGAAGGATTTTTACATTTTCCGTTGCGATCTGCCGCCATGTTTGTTTCACGCTCCTGTGCTTCATTTCAAACGAGTCCAACGAGTTCCCGAATATTGTGTGCACTATATTATTAACTGTTATAAACAAATTAAATCATGTTTTCTCATCATCATAATTCATACTGTTGTCTCTTAAAACAATTATTATAAAAATCGTAAAGAAAACACTTATACTTCTCAGTGAAACGTCGCCGACACAGATTACTTCATTTGTTCATCCTGTCACTCGGAAAAGGAAGGAAAAATCTCGAGGACATTTGCGTGGTGGCAGCGCGAGGGGAAACTGCCCTCGTCAGACGACGATCGCAGCGCTTCGTGTGTTTCAGGAGGAGGAGGAAGAAGAGAGCGACAGCGGAAGTAGCAACAGCAGCAGTGACGACGGTCCAGACTACGTCAACGTTCATCCTCTGTTGAAACACGAGAATCGCTTGCCGCGCATCAACACAGACACTGTGGTTCGAGCGCCGCGTCCACGTGAGCGAAGCACCGGAAGTTGCTCCCCTGCAGCGGGTGCGACGTCCAGACTCGAACCCACGCCCGCGCCTCGCTCCGCTTCACTCACACGTCGCCCGGCGTCAGCTTCCCCCGATCATCCGCCTCCGATGCGACCTCTGGCTACACGCAGCCTCTCACTCAGCGCTGCGACCTCTCCGCGTATCCACTCGCCCGATCAGGTAAGTACGACACAACGACTCTACTAATCGTAAATAAAGCAAATTGCAAACTGCGTCGTACGACCACGTGGGGGAAGGGCAATAAACTAATTTACTCTCCGGAAGCAAGCGAGGGACGTATTCCATCAATTCCGATCAGAGGCAGATTTAATATCTAATAAATACGTAGTGCTATCCATTTATTATTCCAAAACGAATCGCATAAACTATGAGAAGTAAAAATTTGGGATTAATAATAACAAAAGTATTAAATGACATTCTCACCTTTGGAAAATCTCCCTTTACTCTGGAGGAAAATCCCGCGTCAGGATGGAGTAAAGACAGCAGCATTAGAGTGTGCACAAATCATAACGAATGTTACAAACCCCAACAGGCGAGTTGTACACAAAGCGAACGCATTTTAAGACACCAACACAGAACTCGCACACTCCTTCTAAGTGCTCAACATAACCTCAAATTCAGTTCAGAATCCGCCATGACAACTCACTATAGAAGAGTGCCACTAACATCACTCGCAAACAACTGTGTTGTGACGCGCTTCGTGATCCTCCAACTCCTAAGCAAATTCCATGAGGATAGTTCATCCACAAGCGCGCAAACTGAGATTCAAGAGCAAGTATCACCTGATCCATTTCCACGCCTCTAAAACATTTCCTCCCAGTCTGAGATTGCCGTCGAAAGTTGGGCAATTTCAGGGATGTGTCTCACCTGAGCTACGCCGCTTCCACCCTCCTCTACCTCTTCCTACCTACAGAAAAAAATACGCGTTCGACGTCACTTTCGGTAACGAAATTTAATCGAGATAAAATAATAAGAATTTTAAAAATATCTTTAATTGAATTTTTCATAAGATTAATTTACATCTTATACAGGTTCTCTAGGCTTTGTCTAGGGGCGTGGTTATTGTAACAATAAATCGTGAATTTAGTGGGGTTTTTTTTTCAACTCTTATGATTTTTAAACACTATACTCAGAATAATCTATAGTTCGATAATAACTTGTACATGTAAATTTACAAACATATTTGCGTTAAATTACAAACATATTGACATTATATTAGTATTATAACTCGCAGCTAACTTTTTATCTTATCTAGGAACTTATGCAAAAACAAATTTGAATCCGCCTCTGCCTTAGGAATTGCCCTTGATCGGAATTGATGGAATACGTCCCTTGCTTGCTTCCGGAGAGTATATTAGTTTATTGTCCTCCACGTGGTCATACGCAGTTTGTACTGTTTTTTGACAATAAATTTATTTATTTAAATTTATTTCATCAAACTAAAGTTCCCACGGAATCGATCACTTCCGAATGGAACCTCGAAGGTCGCTTGAATGAATGTTTAAAATAGCAAAATAGTAATGAATATTACTATAAATACCGGTATACTATATGGCCGCGCACGTAACTCGTTTCTTTCAAAGACAAACAATGAGGTTCATGGAATACACGCACGCTGTGTTGCTATGACAGCATCGATGACATAAAAGGTGACTACTTCGCGTGGATGACTACAGTCAGCTGCTACAAGGTTCACTACTCTTCGGACACATCTCGCATGTTATGTTCTCTACAATTAGAGGCTTAGCGACTAGCGTGTTCGCTCATCACCTGGACACTCCAAGTTCACTTCCAGAAACAATTTGTAGGTTTTAACTTTAATGTCCCATATGTTCATCTATAGCTTTGACGATTCAAAAGCGAACCCTCCTCCTTCTTCTATTCACCTCCTACTGCTCCTAGTGTCAATTACTCTAACTATTACTAACCCCTCCCTCCACGAGGGCCAAGTTGTCGGTAAACCCAACTAATCGGCCCAACTACTAACAATAGTCCCTACTACCCAACTCCTCACTACTATCGCTCCATGTAGATAAGCTTCAATAGCACTAAGCTGCATTTACCATTTACAAATACAACAATTTTTCTTTTTTTTTTTAAAGGTCAAATATATCATTTTGGTACGAAGAAGGTTCAAAAAATTCTTTGATGTATTATATAAATATTATTGCGATTCCGAACATAAAAGCATAATTCGTCACACTCGATATATACGGTAATTACAAAAAAAAAAAATGTTCCGCACTATTTTCTTCTCTCAGTTATATTAGTATGGAAGGATATGATAATTATAATACGGTTCGCGACAGTCAGCCATCAACAATTATAAACAATTGTTCGGTCACAATGGACGATGTTAGGTTTGTCAGTCCCGGCGATTCCGTTTCAGTAAAATCTGTGAAGGAGGCGATGGAAGGATATACGAAAAACAAGGTTATAGGATTCCATCACGATGTTACATTGGGTCAAAAATAAATAAAAAAATAAAAAATAGAGGTTTGAAACAGACGCAAGATGAAAATGTGACACGTGAGAGAGAGACGGAGCGAGAGCAGAGCAGAAGCGCCATGCGTCGCGAAGCACATCAGAAAGTGAATAGAGCACAATTTCACTCACAAGAGAGAACTCCTTTCCTCATTTTGCACTCGAGTACAACACTATAATAACATCCAGACGATTGCATTAAATAAAAAACTACATAAAATGATTTCTATCATTTGATCGGGGCGTTGCGTGAGTGAAACGTGATGAGTTATTTCGCACCTTTTGACAGAATCATCTCTCTCATAAATACACAAGAGTCTCACGCTAACATTTTGAATGTTGAAGCAGATGCTTTTCTTGACCGATTATGGGTTGCTGCAGTTGGAATTATAATTATATTATCATACGTTCTTGACGTCTTATGAATTTAAATGTAATTTCTTGGGATAAGGTCACAATTAAACAATTNCTGTCTCTTATACACATCTAGATGTGTATAAGAGACAGTATATATATATATAAACGTAAAAGTACACTTCAAATTTTGTTTACATATTTTTTTGTATATTTGGTATTTGTATTTTCATATCAAACTTTTATTGTAGCCCTCATTATATTATGTATCTATAGAAACGTTGGCAAGTTCAAAAAATTAAAATTGTTTTCGATTGAGACCTAATTCCAAGAAATTACAGTTTAATAAAATAATTAGTACATGTTAACCAGATAATTCTTTGACATAACATTTAATACATTTAACAACGAAATAAACATAGCAAAGGGGAAATAGTGGGTCAATTCTTAGCTGGTCCGAACATTTTCCAATTTAATACCAGAAAGCGTGTTAGCATAATGAACTTTTTGAAAGTCAACAATAATACAAAGACAAGTAGGAGTGCGCGCTGTGAAGAATAAATAGTTAGTTCTACGAAGCGATGGTGAAAAGAAAGAAAAATGGGTAAAATTGTTTACACAACACTTTAAAATTGCTTCATCTGATGAACCACCCCCTTCAAATATTGTTATTTTAGTAAAATTTAAAAATGAAACTTCTGCTCATTTGACTCCCGACCTCGTCTTCCGTAAACATCTCGACGACCGCGTCAGCAGCGATGACGGAAATTTATTCGACTGGAGACAGAGTTACACAGAGGTTGGCTTCTCGACGAGTAAAACTCACAAAAAGGTCATAAATTAACGTATTCTAAGACACAAGTGAACAATTTATCTACGTGACGGTTTAACGATATTTGGCAAAAGCCCAAGTCCATCTATTCTCCCCTACTACCTTGTTTCTCATTCCCATTCACAAGCATATTCCCCAAGACAAAACAAACCGCCCTGTCGTACTCGCGACTTAACACGAGGAAAGATTTTACGAATGATGCAATTCAGTAACATTATTCTAATATCAATGATCGGCGGAGATTTTAATTTGTAACTTCAAGAAATAGTACTTTATATGTTAATTATGAGTGAAATCAGAAGCACCACTCAAACGAATCCAGTGATATTGAATCCCAGTGGCAAACATTTGTTCACAAAGAATTTGAAAAGCAAGTATAACACTAAAATCTTTGAGTGAAATATAGTGAAAGTTCTCCAAAACTGTTGTTTATATTTCAATAAGTTCGATCAATCAGTAATGAGATGAATTGCTGATTCGTAGAAGTTGTATTGAAAAAAAGAGGAATAGAAAAAAGAACAAAAAACATAAAAAACGTTATTCGAAAAGACTGGAACTTCGATAATAATTTGAGAGAGAATAATCGTAGCAAACATTTTCTAAAAAATCATTACTGAATTGAAACGTAACATTGAGAGTAGAAATGATTTATATTCGAAAATAGAATAAAACTTTGCAACACTTTCTCGGAAGCAAAAAAACTCAGTGTACTGATTTTTATGTCGATTCGATGACTCAAAATGTGTTGTATTAATATAGAGCCCTTGTTTGACAGGTGGTGCCTTCTGCTCCGACAAATTCGCCAGTGTCCAGACGCCCACCCAGCGCAGATTCGGAACCGCATCGTCGAAGTCCTTTGCCCCTCAGCAGCTACGATAACAACAAAAACAACAACAACAATAACAACAGTAGCTCTCCAACACGCAGTCTCTCTCCTCAAGTGAAGACTCCAGTGGCTCGAGTCAACAGCTGTACTCTCGCGCGCGCAAGACGTCAACGCGACGCAGACGCTACAGTCGCTACAAGTGCTACGGCTACATCTGCTACAGCTACATACCCACGTAAGACATCATCCCCTGCATCAGTAGACCGAAACGAACCACCCCCTTCATCCCCTGCAAAATCATCATCTCCTTCTTCTCCTCCTCTAAAACCCTCTTCATCTCCTTCACCAATCAACCGTCTAGATCAACCTACATCTCCAACAAATAGCAGCAGTAGCAGCAAGAGTATCTCCTCTTCGTCGTCGTTGAAGCGCGCGTCTCCCGCGTTCGTGCGTGCCACTCCGGTGCGTGCGTCGCTCACGGCAGCGGCACCGAAGCGTCTCACGGCGGATCACGTCGCGGCGTCCTCATTGGTGGCTGTGCGTGCGACGCCTGCACGCGTCACTCCCGTCTCCTCCGCGGAATCTGCAGCGAGTCACGGAGAAGAGGAGGAGGAGGACGACGACGACGACGACATGTCACGCAGACCTCAGGTAAACGCAGTGTATACAGTCAAACACCGATGCAATGTAACAACTCAAATTACTTAGGCTCAATTTCACCAAACGTAGAATAATCACGATTTCCTTAACCGCGATTAAGTAAATGGAATCGCTATTACATTCTGTGCGTTTCACCAAGCAAAAGGAATCGTCGATTATGATAATCGATGTTTCTTAAGAATTCCCTGGGTTGGCAGTAGTTTTGCAGTGCATTATGGGTATATTGTGGAGACAAAATGTCTGGAGGAAAACGCATTTTGTTGCTCACCGACGGGCACCGAAGGCTGCACCGGGCCTCCCTCGTGCCACTGAACATAACCTATAAATCGAGTAACAGCGAACAAGCAAAATGGACGACGTATTTCTTGCAGTACTGAAGAAAATCGCGAATTGCGCTGGTAATCGAAGGGTCTTAGCGAGCGTTGTTGTTGTTAAGAGTAAATCCAAGTAATCGATGGAACGCGCATTTCGATAATCACGATTTACTGCACAGAAAATTTCGTTTAAGGCATTACGCGAACTTGGTGAAATTGGACCTTAGAGCAATTGTAAAACTGGCGTATATTTCTTCCGTCTATACCCTACACGTGGCGGAAATGGGTGATAAGAGGTTAACACCCCAGCGATCAATGCACATATTCCGGGTTCGATTTTCGGCTAGTCATCATTTTCCCCTGACCGCAAGTTATTAAGAACTAGTTTTCCCGTTTGATGGGTAGGGAATACATTGTCCTTCCACTTATCACATCGTAGAGTCAAACTTCTAGTGCTATTAACCTCCATTAATAGCCAAAATAAAATAAATAAAAATATTTAAGATCAACGACCTTATCGTGGACGAAGACAATTTATTTCGTGCTTTTAAAGAGCGCGATGTTTCGGCTCTACGTTTGAGTCGTCGTCGTCAAGTGGAAAAAATTATGAAATTCAACATGTGATATTAAACGTAAATATAAAATCAAAATAAGGACAAATCACACGAACATGTTGTAATATTCTAATGTAAACTCTCGATAACTTACGTCAGTGTCTGTGTGTCATCTTCAATTATCATAATTTGTTTCACCTGACGACGTCTGAAACCCAGTGTCGAAATAATGTGTTCTAATAAAAGCACCAAACAAATGGTATTCGTCCATGAAAAGGTCGTTGATCTTAAACAATTTTTTTTTTTTAATTTGTTTCAAATGTAAACTTTTTTTTGTTTCGTGGACCACTTTTGCCATGTCTTTCCCCTTTCGGTAGACCTCCTGCTTATCTAATATTGAATTTTTGCAAATTCATCAACTTCAAATGTGGTTTTGACAGCTGGTGTAGTGCTACTCACTTTGAAATGTTTCAATTTATAACTGTAGTGTAAAAAACATGAAAAAACGTTACTTTTTATACATTTATTAATTGATTTAACATTGAAACCAACCAAATTAAAATTTAGTATACATTATATAAAATAACTAAGCAAAAAATGCTTTTAGTGGAAGGGATGAACTGGATGCTTTAATAACTAACAAATTTTCATCATTTGACATCAATTTAATTAGGTTTAATCTCAAATCTCGTCAGTCAGTGATGTCCAATGCGATTCTTTCTTTTCTTGTTAGGAGATGAGTAACCGCGCTGAAACCCCTTTCCACCAGGAACCAGGAAGATGGAAAAAAGCAATTAAAAACTTACTCGCGATATTCCATAACATGAGATATAATTCCATTCATGGAAAGCCAAAATTAAGGTTACGACCTGCTCAAAGGAGATCCATTATCGTGGACCCCCATTTATAACTCATGGACTCCCACATGGACCCACTTTGGATATCAGTGACGTAGAGGATCACAACGCTCTCCAATTGCAGGTCCTCAAAGTAACGGATTCCGTGAACACATTGCGTCGCCCTCGAGGGGGAGGACAGTCCTCCTCCACCACTGCGACGCTGCCGCCCTCCACTCCAGACGGCGCCTCCAACGCTATGGCTCCTCATCCAGCGGCGCCCATCATCGTGGCGACCATCACCCTGGCAGATCCCTCCGTCACAGGTTCCAAGGCTCCGATGCCTTCGACCGAGAGCATGTCTTGCACAGAAGTACCTCTACCTCCTCCGCCTCCAGTGTCCACATCCTCCAACGCCACCTCCACCGCCCCTGCCTTCAGAACGCTCAGCTGCTCCAACAGCAACACCTCCACCTCGACAGCCAAAGGAGGAGGAGGAGCGCTTCTTCTGCCTCCAGCGGCTGGAGGAGGAGGAGGAGCTCTGTCATTGGACAGACGCGTGTGTCGAGGCGCTGGGCGTTCGGTGCCCGACTACTTGAATCGCATCTGCACCGGAGACATGTTCTGGCCTCCCCCAGGAACACTCAAGATCGAGAACGCGAGGAAGGTGAGAGATATATATTTCATTCACTTATATCACGTATAATAATAATAAATTTATTGTCTAAAAAGCAAAAGTTACAAACTGCGTATGATCACTTGGAGGACAATATACTAATTTACTCTCCGGAAGGAAGCAAGGGAACCTCCCATCAATTGCAATCAAGGGCCCTAAGGCAGAGGCGGATTGAAAAAAATTTCAGTAAAAAATTCCTAGATAAGATAAAAGTGGGTTACGTGTTATAATGCTAATAAAATATCAACATGTTTGTAATTAACACAAAAAATGAACGTAAAAATTAAACAAATATTTATTTATTATTATTATTGTTATTATCATCGTCATTTATTACATGTATTTTGGCGATGTTCAGGCCATGAGGAGGCCGTCTCCACGGAGCCCGTTTCGCTTGCAAAGACCCTCTTTGTTTCTTTGTTTGTTTCAATCGTTCAATGAGAAAGATTTCGCTAAAAAGCAAAGTATTTGCGAATCGACATCGACAGTTCCGGTCTTTCTTCCTTCCGGCGTTTCGTAAAACGGCAAATCATTCATTTTAGTGCATTTCGTGGGAGATGAAAAAAGCAGAGAAGGAAGTGGTAGTTTTTATACGTATGGTAAAAAATATATCAATTTTATCAACAACGAATTTCCAAACGGCATTACAATAACTAAGCGAAATTAATGAAATAACAAAATTAAAATATATAAAAAATAAATAAATACGATTTTTTTTCTCGTAATACGTTTTTGTAATAAGTCCCTCCTTTTCTTCCACCTACACACACACACACACGTTACTCCCAAGCGTTCGCAAACTTCGTACACTGACACAAATGTAAAGTTAATTCTTTCGAAGCTGAAAGTATTCGTACGTCGTTGTACACGAATGACGAGATCACCCTCCGAGGGAAAAACGTGATCACTTCATATTAATAAAATAACACTTGCAACACAGCTAACCTGCGTTCACAGAGACCTAAGAAATTCCTGGTTGGTAACGAGTCTGTCAGCTACACTTGTTCGTAACCGAACAGTGCTACTAGATTACAGGTAAATCGCTGATAAAATTGTAAGAATTCACTTTTGTAATAAAAAATGTACCTTTGTGAAATGCTAATACCTCGAAATTTTTACTTTTATGAAACGAGCTTCCAGTAGTAGTTAGATGACTAGGGTTGGAATTTCAAAGGGGTCGTAGGGGATTTTTATTCGAATATCAACGTGCAATAAAACTCACGCGTCTACGAAACTATGAGCACAACCCTCTTCTCTTTTTGAATCGAGGAAAAAAAATATTTTACTTATTGAGAAAAAGAATATCAAAAGCCATTTGCAAAAGCGTCAACAATGAACGGTAAATAAGGGTCATATTCATCGTCATGGAGTGTCAACTCTTTGCCAAAGAGGCCCTTATCATTCAGAAATAATTTTATACAATTCCCTTCCCAAAATTTTAAAAGATATAAATAAATTGAATCTCTTTAAACTCCCGGTTAAAAGCTTTTTTATTATTTCTATAATGTGAAAAAATTCACAGATTTCAATACAAGAAGTTAATGAAACTTTCAATTTCCTAATAAATATTCTTTTCCACATGACTTCGGATGATGGAAGTGTTAATATCTCTTATACTTTATCGCGCATTGTTAAAGTACTCTAGATACTGATTAAATTCCATTTTTCATGATATTGATTTTGCTCTTGTTTTCAATAGTTTTATTTCTAACCCGATGCAATCTTGGCACTTTGGTTGTGTGCATTATCCTGGCGCGGGTTTTACTCCGGGTAGTGTTGGATTTTCCTTGGGCGGGAATGTCATTAATACTTTTGTTTCATTAATCTGAAATTATTTACTGCACTAATATCTACAATTTATTTCGAATAATCAATGGATAACAGTATGTATTTATCAAGTAATTTGTATTGTAAATATTAAATCAGCCACTACCCTTGGGGCACTTGATCGGAATTGATGGGATGGTCCCTTGCTTGTTTCCGCAGGGTAACTTAGTTTATTGCCCCCACCACCACCACCACGTGGTCATACGCAAATTGTAACTGATTTTTAACAATTAAGTTTTCCTTACTTATTAAATGGTTTTACATCTTTCTGGATCCGATGGTATCAACATCTTCATGAACAAATATCTCATACGCGTAATAACGTCGACACTTATCGAATCCTCTTTGTCTCATTTATTTCTCCCCGTCTGAGACTCCGTGCGTGTGAGTACAGTAGCCAAAGAACATAGGGCGCCACTACACGCGGAGAAAAATGAATTATTTAATTCTTATCAACTTTATGTCGATACTTTGACTGAACGTTAGTGAATAGGCATTTTCTAATACATCTCGTAAAAATGCATCGATATTGCAAAAAATGAAGAAGAAAAAATCCATCGAGTGTCCATGCATAACAAATGTTGGAAACTGTCAATGAATGGAAATTCATATGCAATTTTTACGAATACGTGGGATGAAATGTAGATTGAGTAGTAAATACTGTTGGTGCGGAATTTGAAATATTGGCGTATCGCATACGAATGTAAAACTCTTTAGACTCGAAGGTCGCAGGGTTACGTGTGAAACGAAGGTCGTGGCTGGTCGTGACAGTGACGGAGGAGAACGAGAAGGGGGAGGCGGAGCGGGGGACGGGGTCTAAACGAAGTGACGTCAGGAGGAGGGGGTTACGTAAATCCTCCTTCGCAGAGGAAAATGCAGATTGAGAAGGAACGTTCACTTCTTCTTCTTCTTCGCAGGTGCATCAACAGCAAATGCAACAGCAACAGCAACAGCCGCCGTGTGCAGGAGACGAGAAGAGCAAGGTAGCAGCCTTCGATGGACTTCTACAATATCTACAGGTAACACTGTTAGTTGAGGTATTATATACTACGTCGACTGAGCTCAAGTTGTCAACTATTCACAAACTTGAAAATATTCACACTAGTAGTTCTTATTAATTAATAATTCATTATACCGATTTTTTTATATTGGATGACGACAGTTAATTTGTTTTTTAAAAACTTTTTAATTAATTTAGACTATCGTTTGACTCCTTCTTTGACAAGGGTCGCATATCCATAAGAACAGTATTTTCCACAGTTTTTGGTGAATTATTCTTGTATATTGGGGTTACTGAAGCCTGCTCTGACGCACATAACACCTCAAGACAAGTAGGAATCCATCGCTAAACTTTACTTTCCATAAGGCGGGGGACTAACGCTCAAGCTCAGTCAGTCAAATCACTGAGATATTTATTATTATTGTTATAAAGCATAACACGGAATATAGTGAAGAAAAATCGTGATTTAATTAGTATCCATTGGACGGGTCTAGACCGTGATCAAGGGGGACCGTTTTTTGTTTAAAAATTATGGTTTCGCAACACAAATTTTATAAATATTACCGTAAATGAAATGCATCAAATAAAGAATTAACAATATGGTATTATCTATAACAATAACAACTATTAATCTGTATGCCATTTATCAACTTCAATGTTATCTGGTGGGAATTAGAGAGGTTCCAAGGAAGGGAGGAAGGGAAGGAGGAGAAGGAAGGGAAGGAGGAAAGGAGGAGAAGAAAGGGAGGGAGGAAAAGAAGAGAAGAAGAGAGAAATATGAAATATTTGTAAAATCCGGTGACACACAACAGATGCGAGTGATGTAACTACGAATCAAAGAGAGAGGAAAAGCTTTCGTCACCTTTTGAAATAAGTGTTGTTTCTTTTTCTTCTTCGTAAGACGCAATGTATTACACCATCAATTACAATCGCAATTATTTCGTTTAAATGACCGATGAGGCTTTTTATGTTTTTCAAGTTGAAATCTCAGAAGTATCTGAGATTCTGTTGTAGATTTCAAAATTTTTAGAGATTTAATTCTATCTACGCTGCTAGTACGGCCTTCAGATGAAGGTTCAATCTTAGCGACACTTATTTTACCATAACGTTTTTGGTTTTTGTTTGTTTGTTTTTGAAATGCTACATGGATTTTGAAAAACCCTCCTCGGGAAAATGTGCGGAAAAAACGTGGTGATAGGCCGCCATGAATGTGTCATGTCCCACGCGAACTTCCTTCAATCCTTCAGTTGACATTTTTGTGTTATTCCATTTCTATATCGTTCGTTCCAATCATTAAAAGGTTAAAATACTACAAAATCTGAGAGCTTCTCGTTTCAGATTAAGAGTTTTCGAGGGAAAGAAAAAAAGCTTATGTCAAATGCAACTTTTAAAAAAAGCTTCTCATACAACGAAGGGATTAACCGAGATTATTTCCCTGATTTGCTCTGATTCTCCAAAGAGTTCCCTTCAAGCGATATCCAGACTGTATGTATCCACAGCTCATAAAGCTTTTAACCACAACACACACAGGATGTGACGGAAAGAACATAAATGTTTTGCTGGATTCCCGGACACGTGGGGGGAAAAATATTTCCTTCTGAAAAATCGATTCTTAATTGGAAAGCATTCATGGTCAACTAACAAAAGGTTGATTAATCTGTCCCGGATTTTCCTCCGGTTTTCCTCGGGTTTTCCTCCAGGTAGTGGTGGATTTTTCATGTCGTGAATACTTTTGTTTTATTAATCTGAAATTATTTACTACACTAATATCTACAATTTATTTCGAATAATCAATGGATAACAGTATGTATTTATCAAGTAATTTGTATTGTAAATATTAAATCAGCCACTGCCCTTGGGGCACTTGTTCGGAATTGATGGGATGGTCCCTTGCTTGTTTCCGCAGGGTAACTTAGTTTAATGCCCCCCCCACGTGGTCATACGCGGTTTCCAACTGATTTTTTGACAATTATGTTTATAAAGTTTATAGTACAAAAGAGAACATCCCATGTAAATCCAGAGATGTCACTAACTCTACCAATCTTGAACAACAATTATGTAATTAATCTATTTCGTATTTTTTAATACAACTATTTCCATGAAAACTACCGGAGGCAAAAACCATTTTGACAAAAGGGTCAAAAAGTCAGGAGGAGAAATGGCAAGCGAGGAGCGAAAGCAGAAGACTTGGTTCAAAATGAAACCCAATGAACAAAAGGGAAAAATTACATTCGAAAGTTCACCACTTCGGCAGAAAATACAATTAAGAGTTTCACAAACAATCACATTTTACACACAACCAGAGGGTAAGAACAACTCTCTTATCTTTTGTATTTGTTGTTTTATTGGTCTTTTTTAGCTTACGTGAATATTCTTCTTCGTTACGGGTCAAATGTCGACTTCAAATAATCTTAAGATACATTATATTCGAGTTATTTTTTTTTAAATTGACATACCATATTATTTATGAAACGCAAAAGCAACTATTTCATAACAGATTCATTAATTTACTAAAATATTTTTGAGTCAAGTTGCTTTATCTTATTATATTATAAAGTAGTTATAAAACTCATTTTGACTTAAAAGTAATAGTATAGGGAATTTTTATTGAGAAATGTGTCTCAATAAAAAGTATATAAAACTAAATAAAACGTACGTATCTTTAATTTTAAATTTACAGGCAAAAAGAGTGTTGCAGGGGCAGGGGTGAGGGCAAAGGAATAAAAAATTAAGGACGCGTATATTACGTGATATTTTTTTTTTCGATTAATATTTAGTAAAAGGCCAGATTACGAAATGTGAATCAAATGAAGAGAGGTATGTACAAATAGTTATCATTCAATCCATTCCTACAGAAAATTACCTCGATTCGTACAGAGTTTCAAAGTAGTTTGCCGACGTGGTAAATATTATTTATTTAATTACTTTAATTCGATTTGAACCATTCTCCAGGAAATACAAGGAACAGACGAATGTTATGAATTCGATGGCAATTTGTTCATGACGCGGAGTAACAAGCGACGATCGACACTCCATCGAATTCAAATACGTCATTAATGACGCAATTAGTCGCTATGAAAGAACATATTTCACACTTGACGCCCGAAATCAATTAGTCAACATTATTACAAGCAATCAATTTCCCGCTAAAGTAACGGACGTGTTAATAGAACTTGGCGCAGCTATAAAATTTGTGTGCCCCTATTAACGGCCACAAGAAAAATGTTGAAGTCAGTTAAAACACTATCATTCAATGTCTTTAAATGAAACTGGGGTAGATAAGTGACAAGGAGAAGGGCTTGAACCGTTTCGACCAAAATCCATCGAATGCATTATCTTAACGACTGCACCACAGGAAGAGATAATGAGGACGAAGGAACAGACTCCATTTTAATGAGCAGAAGATTAATTCTGAACACGAGGACTCTTATGCCTTGTTGTATTGATTTATTCATAATGCAATCTTGAGAATGCATAAGAATTAGAAAAATAGTTTCTATTGTATACGTCAGTTACATAAACTAGTAATGTGAAGCGTATACATTAGTTAGTTTTGGGAAACGAAGGACAATTTAAAAAAAATATATTGTCACGATATGTAGCTCAGGTGTTCGCGTTCTAGCTCATCCCGCGTTTAATTCCCGATGGAAAGAAAAAATATGTAGCTTTTCACACGAATGACCCCGTTCAAGCAACTGAAAAGCGACCCCTTCCTCCTCAACACATCTTACTATTACTAACAATAGTCCCTACGACCCAACGCGTACCTACTATCACGCTGTGTAGATACGATTTCCCATTTACAAACGAAATACAATGAAAAATAAAGTTGAAATGACGGGTGTTGAATAAAAAAAATCTTCCGTAAGTCCTTTTGAGGGAGATGAGATTTCGAGTAAGACGTGAAATATAAAAGTGGAAAGACAAAACAAACTAATACATGAAATTAATGAAAATAAAAGAAAAATGTATACAGCTGCAACATAAAAGAAGTTTTTGATAGAGAGTAAGAAACAGTACTTGTGAATAAGGATGAAAAAGGTTATGTAGTAACAGAAATTAAATGTATTGATCTTCCTAAAAGTCTACATCGGTTGCAAATTCTTGTGTATTATTTTGTAACGAGTGTATTATTTGTGTCATTGCCTCGTAGGAATATCGCCATGGTCTGCGAGAGCTGCTGGTGAACCACAACGTGGTGATCATTGAGCCTGTGCGTGGAGACTCTGGATCCGCTGTTGCTGGGAGCGCAGGCAGCGGCGCAGGAGGCGCAGGAGCCATGGCGAGTGCTTGCAACGCAGCGGCCCCGGGGATGATGGGTGTCCGCTTGGGTGCGCCTCGAGCGGGATACGCGGCCGACGCGGAGTCCCTGAGTGGAGGAGCGGGCGGATGTCGCATCACAGGAGCGACCATTAAACGCTCCCCTTGTGGCATCGCCAGCGGCGTCTCTCCTTACGGCACCCTCCCGCGTAGTCAGCTGAGCCACGGAGGAGGAGGAGGACCAGCTCCACCCAGACACTTCTTCTATCATCCCAAACGAGGCAACAGAGAACTCGTGGATTCGGAACTCCCAGACCCAGACACGGTGCGCAACGCACGACAACTGTTCGAAAAGACTCTGCCGATGCGCGCGCCTTCCGACGAGTTCAACATCCGCAACGATCANCGCCCCCCGTGCCGGGAGCAGTCCCCGACGGTGGAACAGCGTTGGGGGTGGCAGCTCCCGGAGGAACACCGGGACCGGACGATGGCGGCGGCAACGGTGGAGGACCGCTTCCCAGAGGGAGATGCGTACCCGCCCCACCGCCACCGCCGCCGCCACCACCACCTCCTCCCCTTCAACAACCGCCGACCGCCAAGATCCACCCGGAGAAGACGACATCGACGCCGTTGAAGAAGAAGACGACGACACCGTTGCGTTATTTGACGCTGGACAGTGTGAAGCCGAGCGCGGCATCGCCTCCCAAGCGCTGGTCCGACACGGGCAGTCTGTCGTCCGGAGTGAGCAGCGACTTGAGTTGTTACGAGACAGACGCCGACAGCCCCAGTCGCGGTAGCAGTCATCGCGCAGAGGACGGCGAAGACGCCTTCAGCAGCGACGAAGAGGACGAGAGGCTGCTGGCGGCGCGCGGACGACACGGCGAAGGAAACGGAGACGACGAAGACGGATCCAAAGCGGGTCATTACGTGGCTCCCGAAGTGATGGAGAAGATCCGCGCGTGCGGAACCACAGTCACTTACTTCGGGGGCCGCGTCGTGTCGTCCAGTCGAGGCACCGTGCTCAGTCCACTCACCAGAGCCATCATGGACGAGATACGTCAGAGCGGCGGCAACGCGGACATCGCGCAGCAACGTGGACGCGGAAGAGACATCGAAGTGGTACGTGACGACGGAAGCGGGAGCGGACTCAAGTTCCGGCTAGTGAAGAGCAACAGCTGCGGCAGTCGCTTAGAGCTAGCGGGTACAGAAGACGACCCCACTCCACTCAACGCTACTCGCTCTCCCGAACCCTTGGAGACGCTTTGCGAAGCGGACGAGACTCCTTCACTCACCGCGACGGAAGAACAGCAGCAACAGAGCGACGCAGCAGCAGCAGCAGAAGCAGCCTCCAGCGCAATGAAGCTCTTCACCAACGGCCTCGGCTTCTGGAGACGCAGTGAGAGTGAATTGGTGAAGAACGGAGGCGGTGACACTGCGGTGCGCTGTGTGAAAGCAATGGCCACCAACCCCGTCACCACGACGTTGAGACGACCTCTCTTCGACGACATGGAGTTCGAGGAATTCGAAGTGGCGGAGGACGGCTTCTCGGCTGCAGCAGCCAATCAGCAGCAACGTTCCGCTCCGGTGTCGGCGCCGGCGCCCTCGGTCCCCATCGCCACGTGGGCGGGGCACACGGACAACCCCCCTCCCCCGGCAGCACACAGCGTGTGTTAGAGCCAATTGCTGTACAGGAAATGGATGCGAAGTGGACGACGTCATCTGAGTATAGAGAAAACGGACGTTGCGAAATGAGCGTTTTACACGAGAAATGGATGTTTATCTAGGATGAGATGTCTATCAGCGCAACCAACAGCTAACCTCAAACTGTGCTTCCATGTCAAACGACTACAATATATAGTTCTCTATGGTTGAATTCTCCACTAACTTCCACTAACAAGAAAGCAATTACGTAACAACAGAAATAAATAAATTACGTAACTATTTTAACTACGCAGACGCCACATCTAAAGTAACCAGAAAAAAAGACACGAGGAGTGTGCTAGTCAATTCGTACGAGTCGTATTGAAAAATAGAGCATGCTTGAAAATTTCCATACAATCTGTATCACGTGAAAGAGTACGCGTAAAATGAACAGGATGCAAAGCGAGGGCTTCAGATCGAAACGGTTGTCGGAGCTTTGTATAAAAGATTCACTAGAGAGACCAAAGAACGAACACGTCGGTCAAAGATATGAAAAGGACTACAAATGATAATTACAAACTTCGTCGCTTGGGTGTCGTATTCGTTAACTGACCAACGATTCAGAAAAAAAAATTACAAATGCTAGTTTAGTGAATATATTCTTATCGCTGATAAACGATTAAATTTAGCAATTAACTGTATCTAATGTGAAATGGGTGACGCGAGAAGGTGGAGAATTAAAGGTTGTTATTATTATACGAAGTGAAAAATAATTGCACAAACAGAATGAAATTATTATTCAATATTTCAAGCTGTTACTAGAAACAAATTTAAAAAACCTAGGTATATTCAATAAGACTCGAAGAAGTGTTGAAAATGAAAGAGTTCGCAACTGCGAAGCGTTTCCGGGCAACGCGCTTAAAAAAATAAAGTGTTTGAAGACGAAATTGTGATGATGAAACAACATTATTCACGGAACTATTAAATACTTCTCAAATCAACCAGAATAAGAATCAAATGAGGGAATGATTATTTAAAATATTTATTTTGCTTTAATTATATAATCAAGGAAGATTGACGGGTAAGCAATCATTTCAAGTAAAATAAACACCTTTTTTCTTTCGACTTTCCACTACAATGTTTCAATCACGTTTATTGCCTTCTTCCTTCGCACGTCCTCGTAACACGCAGCACGCAACAGACACGTGGTGGGTGAAGAAAGGTTTAACAAATTAATATTAGGGTTTCTAAAATATTTATGTACGCAGTTCTCTCGAAACTTCCACGCACTGGAGTTGTCATTGGTGTAATTTTTGTACATAAACAATTTGGAAATAAATAATTCGGTGAAAAAATAATCAAACTTGTTAGTGTTTTCCATGCACTCAAATTTCCACATCATTTTCCACAGCGTTCTAGACGTTCAAAGGTCAAGAAAAAGTAGACTGCAAAAAATTATATAAAGAAATTCAAAAAGATAATGGAGGTTAAGATTAAAATAAAACGGCAAATAATGTAAATTGGAGAACTCAAAGTGGCCTAACAGGTTCACATCAAAGTTTTCAGCTCATGGACAGTTTCTGTAAAAAATATATTTAAAAAAAAATCTGGAAAGTGGTCCCCTCAAGTTTTGGAAGGTAAAGTATTCAATTACCAATTTATCTGAGAGTATTTTATTACTCGTTCAAGGCTGTCGAGTTTCGTTTTGCTGAATGGATTTGATCGCCAAAATCTATATCTGACATTTTTACGTATAATATCATCTTAAATTGTTGTGTTGTTATATTTCTGTTACATTTTTTACACTTGACGCCGCCTCAGACTTCGTGTTGAGGTAAAGCACAAAATAAACGGTATTCGTCATGAAAATGTCGCAAGTCTTAAATTATTTATTTATCTTGCTTCTATAATGTACATTAATGGTAGAATTATTATCGTCAAAATCTGTCGAGGGAAGACATTCAAAAGGATATTTTGGTATCTCGGGAAGATTCGTTAATGTTACGGTGCTCAGTCGTTTTCTTCAAAAAAATAAATAAATCATACTTAGATTTTAAACACTCTTTATCTCTGTAATTTACACAAAAACTCCATTACACCTGAGAAACACTCCATTCATTTTCCTTCGACAATCGGAACGAACCGTCAATCAACAACGAATCGTTCTTTTTTGTCTTCAAGTCGTTTGTCGAGCGCAATCTCCTACCGATGAACGAGTGAAACTTTGATAGTCGCATCTGTACTCAACTATACTGGGTTCATATGTCCGACCAAATATAAATTGCTGCACCTCGAAATATCACTTCTCAGTACTCTTGCAATAATCCTAAAAAAAATTTACGTCTTATCCGTAAAATCGATTTGTTCATGTCGCATATATTACACGCGCACACACTTCGCAGGAAGTAATTTCCTATTCGTAAAGATTACGTCACGCGAAATTCGAGGATTTTTTATTACCCCCCTCCACTCCAAGAGTCACGCTACGCTACATGACGTCACAAAACGACCTGCGTCGTCCCACCCGTAAACAAGAAAATAGAATCATTCGTACACCGAACAGGATTATAAAGTCGAAGGGATTATAAGACTTTGGTTTTCATTTACTTATTCGCCTCCTGCAGCCAACCAAGTCACTTCAACTCGTTATTTGAACCAATGTTTCAGTCACTTCCTGCCAACCCTGAAAGAGAGAGCCACACAAAAAACAGTTCCATGAGGGTGGAGGTCGGTTGATGAGAGGCCGGTTTGAAGGGGTTGTACTCATTTTTTAAGGCTCAATTTTATTTCTAATAATCCTCTGCCTACCCAATGTTGGTGTTGTCAGAGGTGTTATACTTATTGTTACAAACAGCAAATTATGTGAAATTGAAAATATTAGTAATTTAAGAGTTGATTATTGAGAGGAGTGGCTCAGTTAACAGATTTTGACCAATAATACTCAGCCAAATCGGCTATTTGGTCCTAATACACGTAAAAAACATTCGATTAAAACAAACATTGTTTTTCTATTATTTTATTTGAATTATCCAAAAGACTTCGGTGCAGAGAGGGAAAAAAACTCTTGCTAGTTTGTTTTCAAGGGGATTCCTAGGTCGCCAGCACTGACGTGCCCCAGGTAGGCCCCCATAAACTTGGGGAGTGTGGACTTTTCAGTGACAGTAAAAAACCAAAGGGGTTGAACTGTATGGTGATTCTCATCGTAGCTGGAGTGAATCGTTTCGNTCCTCCCCCTCGCGGGGAGGCCGCCGCCGCAGCCGCCGCTGCGCCGCCACCGCCGCCTCCAGAGGCGTCGCATGAAGCGGTGGGCGTCGTACACAGGCGTCGACAATGACGCGGCCTCCGCGACCAACTGCCCTGCAACCCACAAATATTACGATACACTACATACAGGCTCTTTATCACTACTCCATTTGCTCAAGAGTTCTTTATAATATAACAATAACAAGGATAAAATTCAAAATTATGAAGATTTGAGAACAGAAATTCTTCGCTTATGGAATATGGAGTGTGTGACTGTATATAGTTCCTATAGTCCTGTCCACCACTGGAGTCATCACTCACAGTCTGCATCTGTGCAACAATCGGCTTCATCTTTCAAAAAAACATATTTCTAACTCAACAAAAAACAGCCATCCTTAACACCTGTAGAATAGTCAGAAGATTTTTTAAACTGTGAGGAAGCTTGGTACACCCCGCACCTCACCCGAATCCAACTACAAGTTGTGAGAAAAAAGTTCAATAATAATAATACCTTTATTACGTGGCGAGGCTCGGACCATCTGAGCCGGTCTTCCGCCTATCCACTTACAAACACTTAACACATAACACTTAGAATAACAAACAGGAAACGATACACTAATTGTTACACTTAAGATTGCATAAATAAAAAAATTGAAAATTACAAATACAAATAACATTTTCATACTACGAGAAACACAACATTATAAGCTATTAAATATTATTTCGGTCAACTAATAACAGCTATTTGTGTTCTTAATAATATTATTATCCAAATTTGATCAAAAGATTTTCCATAAAAACAAATAAACTACAGGAAGAACAAGATTACATAAAATAAAAATACAAACTAAAATAATACATTTTAAAGTAATTTCAAAAGAATTGATATTAAAAGAAAAATGCAGCTTCCTCGACATAAATCATCAATGATTTCATTTAACGAACTCCTAATTTGACTTTACTTTGGTTTATAATTTATTTTACTTATATTTTATTTTAGTGCACACTTATTCCTTCGTATTACTATTGAAGGAAATTCCTCAGATACTGTTTGAAAATTTTAAATGAATCATGATTATTCCATGATCTTTCTGTGGCTACAGTGAACTATTTATTTAACAAATTTATACGCCATTTTGCGATGCTGCATAATTTTTGTTGTTAAAATCTAGAAGAATTTAGTATTATATTCCTTAATTCACAATTTCCATGGCATTATTTTGGAAGTTCTTCAATTACCTTCGCATTTTCCAAACGAGTTGGCTTCTCTTTAAGATTAAAAAGATCCCCAACCTGGTCCTGGTTTTTCTCAGGTATTCCTAAGGATAGAGGCGCATTTCTTATATACACTCTTGCAGCGGTCTATTGATTCATTTAATCTCGAATGTAGAATTATTTTAATTCTTACGATTTATTAACTATATATTCCGAATAATCTCTACTTTGAATACAAAGTACTTGCGAAATAACTATTTTTATCTACTGTTAAGTACAAATTCGATGTTATTCTCTAGATATCATAAAACGTACCGCAGTATTTGATTCTTATCTTAGGAGCGTAAGGAGCTGAAGTGTTGAATCCTCAGCCTCGATTTCATTGGAATCGAAGGGAATACGTCGTCCCTGTCCTTCCCTTTGCTCCTGCCCTTGGTCTCATTCGCAGTTTGTAACTTTTGCTTCTTTGACAAAAATGAGTTTATGAAACTAAATAAATAAATTTAAACTACGATCCAGGTCGCAGAGGCAGCAGCTCAGCACCAAATTTATTCAATTACCGAGACTCGCGTGAATTGTCCCCACTAACGGTTTAGTTTCACGTCCTACAAGAAACCTAGAAAAAAAATGTGTTTTTTTCTTTTTTGGTGCAGTTCTTTTTAGGTTTTACTTATTCAATCGTATGATTTATATAGTATGTTACAAAAGAAGTTTGTTTTGCAAATAAATATTAAAGAAACATTATTTATTGACTAAACAAAGCACATCTTCACTTTCAGATTATTTGTTGGCCGTATCACAGTTTAAACAACAGGGACCACGATCGTGATTCTTTTCTAGTGAATAAAACTTTTAAACACTTATAACACAAATCATTTCCTGTAATAACATATACGTACTTTCATCTTCGGGCGCATAAAACTTTTTAATCGCTTAAAAATCATAAAGAATTTCCTTGAAAACTACTCACACGAACTCATTATAATAAAAAGTGCATCATCTGTACAAAATCACAATATAACGACTTAGACGATCTCGAGGCGCACGACAAAAAGTAAAACGCAACTGAGGAACAAAGAAGAAAAAGAAAGAAAAAGAAGGTCGTCAGTGATGGCAACATCAGAAACACGAAATATTTTACATCGCGAGATAATTTAGAAAATTCAGATTTTTTCCTTCAATACACAAGTACAGTACTGAGGAATAGGTCAGAATAAAAAACAAAAAACAAAAAAAAACAAAAAACCAACACACGCTACATGACGCTAACGTATCGGATATATTCTATCCACCCTCAGGGCAAAAAAATAAATATATCTACAATTTGTGAGAGGTTTTCCGAGGAGGTTGTATTCCCGCAGTATCAAAGATTACGCTAAATATATCGGAGTGCGTCGACGGACGAAAGGAGGAGGTGGAGAAACAAACATCTTTTACGTTCTGCAGAGTGCGACAGGGGAAAGGGAAAAGGAGTAAGGAGTTAGTAAACTGCTGGAAGTTGCGTTGGAATGTGACAAAATACGTGTCAACTCCTTATAACAAATATAAACTACCTTTATTCCTATTGGAAATGGTTGAAACCATCGCCACAATTAATGTTGCAATGACGGCGTGACAAAGATTTTGCACGAAGAATGCGAGGAGAGAGGGAGAGAGGGAGGGCGAAGGGTAAAGGAAATGATGATGATGATGATTATAATATAGCGGTTGCCAATTATCATCATGATCACATAGCGACAAAAGAAGCCTCGTAGTGTATGTGATACAAACATCGAGCAAAGTGAGCAAAGAGAATGAAATAACATAGAAAGAAACAACCAAGTTGACGAAAGAATAAGGATAGAAGACTAAGCAATAAATGAAGAAGCGAAATCAAAGTAAATCCAGACTGTTGAAGAGAAAAAACCTGGGTTAATACGGAGAAAAATTAAAAATAACTCGAGTAGTCAAGAATTATACATCTTTTCCTTTATTGTGTAAAAACTTGAAAACTGATGTAAGGAATAACTGATGTACATGTAGAAAGAGGATTCGTTCTCGTTGCCTCGCACTGAACGCAACTTGTTGCTTTCTTACTCCCATTCGTTCATTCACTCGTGTGGACGTCGTCGCGTGCAGCAGCTGCAGAGAGCGATGGCGTGCAGTTGAGGGCAGTTGAGGGAAGTTGAGGGAAGTTGAGGGCAGTTGAGGGCAGTTGAGGGCAGTTGAGGGCAGTTGAGGGCAGAATATAAACGATGCAGTGCATGGCGCAACAAGAGGTCTCTTCCTCTCTCGAATGGACGCGACGACACACGACACAGGCTCATACGATTACGCCAATAAAACAGAAATATTTGGAATCTCAAAGGATCATTGCAACCAAAACGCAAAGTATGGTTAATATTGATGAATAACAAGAGCAGGAAAACAATCAACATTCGCCTGCAAATCGGTAGACGCGAATCTTCTTCACTCGCGTGACTCTCGGCTGCGAAGTTGACTGATGGAATTGCGTTACGTAGAGGAGGAGGAGAATCCTCTGAACGTATCATCTACCAAGTGACCGAATCTTACAAAGGATTTGAAGTAAGTAACCTAGAAGTGAAATGCAAAAGGACTTCACTCTGCGCTTTGTTTCCGAAGCCTTCTGTGTAAATCGTATTTTCCTTCTGTATAGATTTTAAAATAATTCGAAATTAAGTTAATATTAGTATTCAATACTGAAACCTGTCTTTTGTATATTAGTAGGTTATCTTCGTGCTATTTCATTTATTACCACTAAAATGTAGAGAGATATGGAAAATAGCGAATGAATGTAGAATATTAGGCAACGGCGGGCAACACAAGCTAAAAAAAAACAAAAACCTTGTTGACAAGTGTTAATACAAAAATTACCAAATGATTCTCTACGATTCTTTTGGAAACCTCTGTGCAACCGTCGTACTTCTGCTAGCAGTAATACGTAAAAATAAGATTTGTTTTTATATTTGTCAGCTGAGATCGTGAAAACAAGAAACACGGTTAACGGCTTGGGAGAATTATTTTGGAATTTCTAGCATTTAAGTACGCTACAATATTTTAAAATCGATTGTTCATTCGAAATTAAAAATTGCACCCATGTTGGCTCACGAGGCTCCCTGTCGCCCTCTTCTCAAGTGGATTACAGTGAAATACGCAATAGTGGAGGGAGGGAGGGAGGGTGGGGGTGTTTTACGAAAAAAACCTTGCACTTCGGGTCACAAGAGAAAAAACCGAAGTCAATAGCGACACACTTAACATTCTAGAGTGGTCAGTTTTCTTCACTGGGAGAGTTACAGAAGTTGATATATTTCACTGAAAGTGGTACGATTATTTCATATTGAGAGCGAAATGTTGATCAACGAAATTCAAAACCGTCTACTTTGTGGAATATTTCAAAAATATATTCATCTTGGTTGGAGGTGGCTGAGGCATTGATTCCGGATTTTGAAAATACAGAAGAGGAGTTGTATAGAAAATTATTAAAAGGCCAAAATTTACATTATAAAATACGTTATTGTGGAATATCTTTTGGTGTATTAGACTTTTGTAGTTGTAAACTTGTTACATTTTTTCGTTTTACTAGTCAGTTTAATTATATGTATAAATCTTGCATGTATAAATGTAAAATAATTAAAAATATGTTTTATCAAACATAACTTTTTTTTATGTTTATACAGTTTTGTTTGGTATAATGGATGAGTTAAATTTTTCTTGGGGGAGCGANTAATGGATGAGTTAATTTTTTTTGGGGGGAGCGACTATTATAATGCGAACAAAAATTTAAATACTAATAATGAAGAATTAAATTAATGCGGTATTTTTAACAAATATATTTTTTTAGCTTGTGCTCAGAACATTATCGAAATCTACACTGAGGGGATACCCAGAAAAAGGCATACCCTGGCGGTGTCTCCTCTGCGTTCAAAGAAACGGACGACGATCTGTTATCTTTTTTAATAAATTTATAAATTTATTGTCAAAAAACAGCACAAACTGCGTATGACCATGTGGAGGACAATAAACTAATTTACTCTCCGGAAGCAAGCAAGGGACGTATTCCATCAACTCCGAACAAGGGCCCTAAGGCAGAGGCGGATTCAAATTTATTTTGAATAAGTTCCTAGATAAGATAAAAAGTTAGCTGCGAGTTGCCCTCTCTAAAACGCGCGTTCAATGTGTCGACTGTTCTGTCGTGCGACACTTTTACTGTTCGTGTGACGCCAGCCTTAGCTGTTGGAGACGGACACCTTCCAGTAACGTAGCGCGAATTGAATTGTTTTTTGTTTTTTCAACATTATTTCAGAAAATAATCTCTTCAGTCTCGATATACATAAAAACTAGATGTGCGAAATAAAGTTTAACTAAGTTTATCCCGCGTTGAAGTTGAAGTGCCAGCACGGGGCTCGGAATATACGTCGAGGAAGAGATGAAATCTCCGAGCGCTGGAGCTCTGGTCTTTGAAGTTGAGAATCTGAGACGTTGAGAGACGACAACAAACAATCAACGCAGCAGTTCGATCTCACAACACAAGGCGTCTAGAGATCAGAAAGATGGATGCAAAGCAAACACATTCCATCCACACACTACTTGATGCAGACAAACTAACATCAGTAGGTCTTTAGCTGCTCAAATAAAAATAAATGCAATCTCATAACTCATGGATTCTTCTTCTCTCACGTAGTGCAAAATACGCATTAGTCGAAAATACGCGGGTAGAAAAAAAAATTGTAACTTTTCATATTAATGTCCTCCAGTTCATCTCTAGCTGCAACTACTGAAAAGCGAACCCTCATTCTTCCATCCACCTCCTACTACTCCTAGTATCACTAACTCTTATTATTACTAACGACTGCTACTAACACCTTGGTTGTTGGTAAACCCACCTAATAATGATAATAATAATAATAATAATAATAATAATAGCCCATACCACCCACCTCCTACCTCCGATCGCTCCATGTAGATAAGCTTCAATAGCACTAAGCTACATTTCCTCCCATTTACAGTTAAGACTACATACAAGAGAAACTGAATCGCGGAAAAATAGTTTCGGTGGAGGAACCACACATGAGAAAGTATGTGTTCATTGGTCGGGATATGTTGACGTCATTGATACAAGACTCGTGAACAAATATTTGGCAGCAAGTTCAGTTTTGATTAGACTCAAATTAAATTGCTTAGCAACAAACTCATCTTAGCCAGTCTCCATCTTCCTTTCCAACTCTGAATGACTCCCAGGAAATGCAGAAAGGAATTTCTGCTTCTTCCATCTCAACAAGTTTCCATCCCCTGGATACAAATTTGATTTCCATCCGCAACGGATGTTATTAATGGTCGCTGAATGTTACCACAAAGGAGATTATATTAAACCCGACACCGCATGAAAGCTTTCGGCTCAGCGATACCAAACTCTAATCCCGAACGCGGGATCTAACTCTTAGTACAATTAATCATTTCATAAGGAACAGACACTTCGTCTCCTCCGAAAGTGAGACGAGGAACAAGAGTCAGACAATAAAACGTTGCAAGAAACCACAACAGACGAAGAGGAGAAGAAGAATGAAACGCAAGTGAACTGTGCAGCAAAGAAGTAAATTCTATCTTCAAAACGAAATTGATTCATCCATTTACTCAGAATCGCTGCGCGCAGACGGGCAGACGGACGGACGTTACGCCAAAAACCACTTTTTTCAGAATCAGGGATAACCAAACCGGATATTTCGGTCGAAATCTCGCTTTCGAATTTTTTCACGATTACAAAACTTTCTATATACTACTTTGTATATGAGAAAGTAAAAATAGAACCTCTAAAAATTCGTAGAAGAAGAGCGCGGAGTCTCCCATACGAGCACAAAAGGTCCAATGAATACTTTTCATGAACTGATAACCGAATCGAATTAACAGATAACAAAGCATTCTCTTTTTCTTGGCTCCACGTTCGAATATTGAACATCTCACGCTGACAGACGACATCAGAGGAAAAAAATCAATAGAGAACGAAATGAAATTTTACAATGAGAAGATAAAAAAATTTCGTCTTTTCTTTCGTAAACTGACTCCCCTGGAAAGATTCAGAAGATTGATTTGCCTTGATATGACTGACTTGTAATTCCCGCTCTTAAAATTACTCGTATCAATTCCTTGAGCAAATGTTCGATTTGGTTCTTAGAATCTTGAATCAGTTTCCTACGCTCAGTTTTATTCATCCCTCTCTCACAGGGTTCTGGACACCAACAGTTCATTTCATTTGATTGCGCCATCATCTTAGAATCCATAACAGCTATCGACTTTTGAAGTGCTTCAGCACTTCGTTTTTTTATTGTAGAACATGAAAACGGGAAATGTAAGTCTGCTATTGAAGCGATGGGAGGTGGGAGTTGTTGTTAGTAGGTGGGTCGCTTAGATGGGTTTGATCTACAACTTGACCCACGTGGAGGGGTTAGTAGAAGTAGTTAGTAATAGTTATTGATACTAGGAGGAGGTGGTTAGAGGAAGGAAGGTTCGCTTTTCAGTAGTTAGATATATCAACTGGGACATTCATGCGAAAAGCCATCGGGAATTGAACTTGGTGATGAGCGACAACACTAGCACCCGCGTCACGGCTGGGGCTCATCACTTAAAGATTCCAATATGACAGAACTTCTTCTTCCCTTCACTCCCAAGTGGATGGTTATCTTCTCAAATCCACTTTTACATTTCCAATATTCTCTTTATTCCGAATCGTAATCCCATATTCCAATATTTCGGAGCTCTGGAACATATCCTCCGTCCTAAGTTCGCAATCTGACACACCGTGATCTCTCATCTCTTCTTCTAAGGGAGATGTCACATGCCAAGTTAAGTTGCTCCAGATATGCCCGACATCCCTGCCTCCTCCGGGGTTTCAGTCGGTAACAAGTGCATTGACTGCACTTGANTATATATATATATATATATATATATATATATATATATATATATATATATATATATCATATTCAGCAAAATTCCAATTTTTTTCCTTCTCCATTTACTAAACCAAGAGATGGGTATGTAGAGACCTCTACAAATTCAGCAAATGATGTCTTTAAAATTATATGTTTTAAATATAATTCGATTATATTATAATACCTGCGTACACAGAGGATAGAATATTCAGCATGTCAATAATTTTCTAACCAAAGGTTCTAATCTACTTCGTACGCCAGAAGAGAAACCCAAACCCCGATCTTTAAATGTGTGATGATGAAAGAACTTTTACTATTCATTAAAAACATTTTTCTGCTTAAATTGTTGTTGGTTTACCAGAAGTTAATGAATCAACGTGAAGTAAACAAGTGAAATAATGTTTACTAATGTAACTTTCCATTTTTAACATTTTAATTATTTTGTAGAGGAAGGAAAGAGCACGTAAAAAAGTCATTTCGCTTCATTGAAAAAGAAATCCTTCTCTTTCTCTGTTGACCCGCATTCTGCCGCGTGTTACGTCAGGTATAACGTAAGTGATTTGCCAACAGTGACGAATAGAGGGTTTGATCTCTGATCTATGTCTGAAAGGACAGTGAAGTCTAAAGTAAGCTTTCCCATGGGTTAGAGCCATGGTACATCTCGTCACCAATGGATCTATCGCTGCGAAGATTGAAGCGAGAGAATTCCTCCAGTTGTATTTTATTCGTTGACGAAGGAAAAGAGAGAGAGAGACAATGCTCGCTCCATATTGCATGAAGGGCGAGGTAGGGGAGGGATGCGAAGCAGAGACATTCATAATGCAAAAGCGCATCACATTAACAGAGAGACAGACAGACAGAGCTTCCAGAACGGAGCGCACGAGGCAGAGACTGACAGACAGACACCCACTCGCCCTCCGCCGAATCCAAATCAATTCCATCATTTGCGACGAAACGGGAAACGCGGTTCGCATCCACCTCTCGGCCGCAACGAGACGTTTAATGGACGCTTGTTCTATCGAGAGAGGGGAATCCCAAGTGCTCCACAATGAATCGCCTCTAAAAATAATTAGAATATAACTCAATTTCCGGTTTAAACAAAGTCGTTTTCTTCTTCCTTTCTCCATCGATGGTAACCAAAAGAACGAGTATTGTCAAAGTGAAAATTGTTGATGGCCAGATTTTGACAGGAATATCAGTGTCGGGAGTCCCAAATATAAAATCAAAATTGTTTTTATATTCCATTCTATTTCTAATTAACCAATACATTTTTTTTCCAAATGACTTTGGATGTTAATTTCTCGTTCTATGTAATTCCCTGCCCAAGAATATAAAAGACATTATGAAATTGAGTCTCTTCAAATCCGCGGTTTAAAACTACCTTCTGCACCAGTGCTTCTACACTGTAAAAGAATTTACTGATTTTAATAAAAGTTAAATCCGTCTTGTACTTTATCACGCCATTGCTGTAGCACTTTTTAAATAACTTCTAACAATTTCAAAAACGATTTTCTTGCATGATTGAGTTGTCTCTTATGATTCATATTAATTTAGTTTTATGTGTACTCAACTTTGGCACATTGGTTGTGTACATTAATTCTGTAGCACCCCCCCCTCCTGGCAAACCGGGTTTTTCTCTGGCACGTTCACGTACGATTCATTTTGGAATAACAAATTGATAACATTACATATTTTATTTTATATAAGAAGTAAATCCGCCACTGCGCTGGAGCCCTCGGTCCCGTGCTTTGTTTCTAACTTAAGTTCATTGTCCGCAACATTTGTCACGCGACTACTTCAGAGACAACTGATTTTGAATTTCTAAAACATAAATCGTGTGACGTAGAAGAAATAAAAAAAATATAAGCGTCTCGTCTCTTTTCACTCCAACACCTTCGTCAACATTAACCGTTGTCAGCTACTAAGACACAAATTCGGAAATCTCTACCTACTCCAGAGGTCTCCATCTATACATCTTCAACTGTGGAGTGTCCCGTATGAGGTCTGGAGTCAACTTGCGCATCCAGGAGCAGAAGGATTCCAGAAATGTTTCAGTGTAATATTTCACGCTAGTTTCATCTCCTTCCCCTGAAATATTTGTTTCTCTTTCGGTTTCTCTGATAGTTAAAAATGAATCCGACACGCGACGGACGTCGCAGATGCCAACATACCAACATTATTCTTTGATTCCAGCTCTAGAATGATGCGCTGGCGAGCTGAAGAGAAAAGGCTAGTAAGTAACACTTAGCAATTGCGTTTAACGTATATTCCAATTTGTATCTTTTGTAAGTTTAATGTTAATATATTTGAAAAGGAAAACATTTCTATTATTATTATTCATATTATTATTATTCATATTATTAGAAACTCTTTCGATGTCACATGACATGACACGGGATTCGAAGTCAGGACCCATGCTTTTAATAAACGAGAATTTTCTATTATCATTTTTCATCAACTTGAAGAATGTCCCAGAACAAAATGGAAAATAAATTCGAGGGATAATAGAACACTTTAATAGGAACCAGAATCATAAAGGAAGATAAACAGGTGATGGCTCCAGGAGAAGAGAAAATGACACCAAGACAGAAAAGAAGGCAAAAAAGTGTGTTGGGGGAACTGAGAATATAAAAAAATAGGAGTCAAAAGTTAAACAACAACAAACGTTCAAAAGTTCTGTCCATCAACAGAGATACAGACTTCGTAAGCAAAAGTGGCGAGACTCCAAGCACAAAGTATTCACCAATTCGCGCATTCAACAGAGTATCTCTGCGGACATCGTTTACCAACAACTTTAATGTTTATCTTTTAACAATAGACCTCATTTTTATTTATCGCGGAAATATTAGATTATACATTTCAAGTCTCTTGCTAGAAATTATATCTTTGTGGTGCACATGTTGATGCGCGTGTAGCGAGGCAAATTTAAAAAATAATTTTATTTATCAATTTTTGTAAAAATAATGTCGTTTCAAGGAACCATTTCTAGTGTATCATTTTGTCATAGTTTTCATATTGATCGACCATTTCCAATTTCTAAGCGGGGAGGCACCGGCCCCCTGCTAAGGGCGCCCGAGATGTTCCTTGGTGACTATTAATGGATTCTATCAATGTACGCACGTGGTGTTCTGGGACGCTGTACAACTATTATTCCGCTCGGGTCAATCCTTCCTTTCTTCAGCGCTCGCCACAACGTCAAGGGCTAAAGGGGGCGAAGGTCAACAAAGGGCGAGTTGACAAACACGGCTCATCCCTTTCGAGTTGATCTTGTGGACTTCGGATCGTGTCTGCCGTGTTCGTGGCTTAGGAACACAACCGACTTCCCAATGAAGTCACGGGAATGCGATCAGCTCCAAACATCACACAAAGTTAGACAATTACTTGGAGTGAATTTTGAAACTTTTTTTTGTGTGATTTATCTACATAACTCACACCGTGAAATCATTTTCCCACGTCCGTTTTAAACTTCTCTAAAAGTTTTCCTTTCTATTTAACAGAGTTATCGTATTGCGGGTCAGGTTCCTTTCTACTGCACCTCCTCCTCGATGCAGATTATAAACATTTTCTCTCTAGATGCGATAGAGAGAAAAGCTGCACTTCATTAGATAATTAGAAAGACAAATAAAATTCAGATTCACTTTATTCAAGGAAAGGCAAAAGCTCCAGATAGAAATCCTTCACAAATCTGGATGCACTTCGTGAGAGACAGGAAAAGGAACAGCTCAAAGGAGGAGACTTTACAGAAATATTGAACTTCTTTAGTAATCTACAAATGATACTCGGTACAGCACCAAGAGATTATTTTCTTAATTTTTAAACCTTCACAAAAAATTACCATTACAACTAACACCATTCATAAAAATTACAACTCGAATCTTAAGTGTAATCTTAAGTGTTTAACTACTTGTTCAAATCACTACAACAGAGAACTAACATTTTCTACTTCATGATTCACCATCTTCCTTTCAAATACAATTAACTCGTCACAATTCCCAACGAAGGTAGAGTTTAAACAAACATTTCTAAAACAATAAATGTACATAGAGTACACAGCAAAAGATAATCGAGGAATAAGAGTTGTACCAACCAACGCAAACACATTTATGTTGCTTTATAAGCGTTTAGTTTTTCAACGAGGTGTCATCGGGCAGCTGCAGCACTGAAATGCCTTATTCGAAAGCATTCGTCACTGTCGACGAGTGCTGTAACCTATCGGCGAGAAGGAGAACTCTTGTTTTGGGTCATGTGACGTAAGGTAACGCACGAATCGCTTGGTCGTTCGCATTTCGTACTTCAGCCACTCAGTCAGTCATTGACACGATGCGCATGCAATACTATTCTTCATTACTCAAGTGGTTTGATATTGTGTCGTCAATACAGATATTGGATGAAATTTATATTAACGAGGGGAAAAAATCATTTTGCTACCATGTATAATAAAATTAATTAAAAAGTATGAAATGAATATAAATAAACTCTTCTTTTGAAAAAAAATAAATGGAAAGGGAATACTCTAACTTCGAATTTGAATTCAAAACAAAATAATTAGGCTATAGAGAATCGAATAAAAATTTTCACTTTCTGTAAATAAATTAATTGTCTCCATTTTTGCTTTGTTCAGCTTTGTACAGGAACAAGAGAAGTAGAGTACGACCACACACTTACTAAAGTTGATATTTCTAATGTCAAAAAATTGATCAACATTTTATCTTGTATTAAAGTAAGTTACAAGCTTTTCAGTAGAATTATTACAATTGATTCTTCCATACAATTATCACAATATGCGCCAAAATAATATTTCAAATTTTTTACATTCGTCTTAAATAATTGAAGAAATCGGCTTTAAATGTAATACAAAAAAACTTTTTTTTTAAAAAAAAGGTCATTATTTACGTGATGCCATGAAAGTCGTCGCCTTTTTTTCAAAATTCGCAACAGAATTTCCCCTCGGGGCGGTAACTTTAATCATTCCACTAAATTCATGGGCCAATCCCCATGAATGACGAAGCAAAGGGATGAAAATACTCGCATCACCAGGGAACTGTGAATTTCCGCAGTGTAAGTGCAACGTTTGCAACAATTACTATCACATTCAGGAGGAGGAGAGGAGAAGAGGAGGAAAAGAGGAGAAGAGGAGGAAAAGAGGAGGAGGGTAGAAGAGGAGAGGAGAAGAGGAGGAGAAGAGGAGAGGAGAAGAGGAGGAAAAGAGGAGAAGAGGAGGAAAAGAGGAGAAGAGGAGGAAAAGAGGAGGAGAAGAGGAGGAGGGTAGAAGAGGAGGAAAAGAGGAGGAGAAGAGGAGGAGAAGAGGAGGAAAAGAGGAGGAGAAGAGGAGGAAAAGAGGAGAAGAGGATGAAAAGAGGAGAAGAGGAGGAGCAGTAAAGGGGTCGTGACAGTGGGTGGCCCCTTCGCAGAATTAACAGAGGAAGTCGATGAATGATCTGAAATAGAAGACCCGGTTTCGAATCCTCGACGGAGTTGTCGTTTGCGCGAGTCAAGTAACGTGGAACATAGTTGGAGGACGTTGGCAGCATAATGTCTGGAACATGAAAATACATTTGTGCGTATTTTCATTTTTATTTGTGTTCATATTATGAAATTATTATTATTATTCCCACTTTTTTAATGCTTAGTCTGAAGATGGTGACTACGTCAGCGAAAAAAGCTTCCGCTTTACTATAAATAATAAAAACCGGTGAAACTATACATTTTCCAAATTATCGAATAAAGTAAAAACATTCTTGCGCTATTGAATTTGCCAGCGTCACGTCCGTTCTATTATGAGGAGGCCGATCGTCGGTTCCTTCTTCGTTCGAGTGGATTCGGGAGGTGACGTATACGCGAGTGCAGGAAGCTGCGGTGGTTAATTTTTCCGTCGAATAAAAATGAGTTCATTTCCTCTCTGTTTCCAACGAGATTAAAATAAAAATATATTACTAAAAAAGTACTAATCCCTTAGTGAGGTGGTGGTAGTAGTAGTAATTAATTTGTAAATGAAATGAAACTCTGAACCACAACGAACTACGAGTCCTGGTTCCACAAAGAAAAGAAGTCGTCTGTCTCAAACACTGACGTCGTAGTCGAGGAGATGCATCTGGGGAGCATATTTCTGATAGCGAATCCTCTTACAATAAAGGAATAGATAATTAATTTTTTAATATTGACAACACTTATTAATTGTTTAACAATTTAATTAATAACTTAATTAGCAATTTATTAAATAGTGGTCAAATCTATTCATTGTTATTATTTTAGTTATATTATTATATTTTTTACAATAGTAAGTACATATAAAATGATAATGATTTCGTGACCAAATCTGAATTTTATAAACATACAAATTAAATAATTTATGAAAATATATTTTTATTGCGAAGATAATGAACCAACAAGAAATATGTGAAAATAATAATTTAGTTGTCACTGCCTTTTTGACAATAAAAAAAAATATTTATTATTATTAAAATCTGTTTAGGGTATATTCTTTGATGCAAATGTCTACTTTTCAACCCGAGTACGAATAAATTATTACACCGATAATAATAATAATAATAATAATAATAATAATAATAATAATAATAATAATAATAATAATATTTAACTGGAAATGGGCAGATGTCGCCCGGTGGCAGAATATAAGAAAATACAATTAAATATACAAAAATACAGAGAACTGAAATAAAAAATTGTTAAATAAACAATTAAACTGTACGAGTATGATTAAAACATTTGACGCTGAAAACAATCACAAAATTAATAATTACTTATTGCACATTTTACGGTGGATTACACAAATATTTGATTTTCCCTTCAGTGCTCTTCACATGTCCCTTCCCCCTCCCTTTGTAACTGGCGCAGCTTCACTGCCACTACATCAACTACATCTACACTAACGCACAACCCTTCTTCCTTTTAACGCCGGGTATCGATGCAGAGAGGCATTAAGTCGCAGTCTCTAATCGTTGTATTGAGAAATGAGAGTTTTCAAACGTCGATTTTTTGTCTCCTAGTTTCACATTTTAATGTATGATCTTTTCTACATATCCGGTAATGATACATACAATTAAGGACGTACTAGTGAGATAATCAGCTTACAACGTACGTGGAGACTACACAATGTATGGAAGGAAAAACGGCATATCGTAAATGAATAGAAATCTTCTTTCGCCATCTTCGTAGAAAGAGAAATTTCGAACGTCGGAAGACCGTTTCATCCGCAGCGAAGACGTCGTCTACTGGATCGGAGATAAGCAGAGAGTCGTGTCGCTTATGCAACTTTGATGTAGAGTTTAGCCTCCATGGTCATACATGGCAGTTTGTACTGTTTTTTTGACAATAAATTTATTATGTTATTATGATGAAACGAACGCCACGTTTTCAAGAGTGTAAAGCAAGAGTGTACGCGGAGGGACGTAGACAAAAGACCTCCTTCATTTGTTCCTTCTCATGAGAATATGACGTAGTCCATACAGCGCACAGTAATTGTATTTTAAAGACAATTTGCGTCGGAAAGGGCACGCCGCCAAGTCCCCTTCATCACACAAACGCATTGTCCTGTCAGTGAATGACGTAATGGGAATTTCTTAGAAACAGCCGTGCGGTCCTCCACTATTGTTCACGGACTTCTCTCAAATAGCGACGCACAAAGTTTACTTCGAATTATACGATTAAAGAATGTGCACCGCACATCAACAATGGGAACTGAAACACCTCAACAACATTTACCGGTTTGAAATTAAAAAAAAAAACATTGCAAAAATGACCAGTCGTATTAATGAGGAATGAGAAAAGTGCTTCGATGACGTTATAATTAAATTAAAACGTTTAACCTATTTAAGCAGCCTCCAGGAAGAGATAAATAAATAAAAATAAAATGTTTTCAATTAGAGACGAGCGGTGCAGTACAATCGTGCACAGACGTATTCAATCCCCTCACTGGACTCCACAGTTGAAAGCGTTATACCTGAACCTTCATAACGTGTCACGAATCTTTACCGACTTTTATAAAGATCAATCCACGTAAAATTCTAGATACGAACATACAAAGATTTATTTATTTTTTTAATTAACAGTTTCTGATTGTCTTTCAAATTAACCTTCTTCATAAATAATTTCTTCCGAGATCTGGGTCAATTACTAGACAATCATTCTGGAAGCAGACTTACGCGTATGATCTTCTCGTAAATTAGATGTACAACTCTTCTTTAATTACTTGTATTCAGTACGTTCCTTGCCAACGTTTCGAGGTTATATCGTTGACCTCTTTCTTCAGGACTGTGGATTGTCTGTAGTAACCAAAAAAGGACTCAGTCCTAAATGAACTGTTGTCAGAAGTTTGCAGTGTAAACTTCTATAATTTACATTTTTTTATTTATTTTTTTAAATTTTGACTGACATGTATTTGAAATAGATTTTATCTCGTTTTTTTTGGTTACTACAGACAATCCTGAAAAAAGAGGTCAACCATATAACCTCGAAACGTTGGAAAGGAACGTACTGAATACAAGTAATTAAAGAAGAGTTGTACATCTAATTTACGAGAAGATCATACGCGTAAGTCTGCTTCGAGAATGATTAAGGCACATAGTTGGAAGAAATTATTTATTAAGATGTATCTTTATGCGCGGCATAATGTTTATTTCTTCTTCTTCTCCTTCTTCTTCCGCAACACGTTATCCCTGAATCATTTCGTTCTCGTGTAAATTGCGCCCTCTGAACGCGATCGGAGTCGGAGGGTCACGCATTTCGCTCGAAGCAAGAGACACGCAACCGCGGAGGGTCCTCGTGTAGCCAAAGGGCAGAGAGAGAGAGAGAGAGAGAGAGGAGCAGACAGGGTGTTACACTGCGCGATGCCAATTCAATTATGTTGTTAAGTCAGCGACGAGGCTCCTACGCTGGAAGCATGTTGCACGGCTTAGCTACTCAACGGGAGAGAACAAGGCGAGATACAATTATACACCGAGGAATATAAATTGTATCCCTCGCAGTGAAAGATATAACCAACGGAGCGAGGGCGCTGTTATATGATAGTTCGGATATGTTATATGTTCGGAGTTGTTATATGAGGACAGTTCGGATAATTTGTAAATCTCACCCCAGAAACTCTTGTAAACCTTTATTCAAGGAATTAAATATCTTAACACTTCCCTGCATTTATATTTATAAAACGGTCGTGTTTGTTAAGACCGAATTACTGAAGTGTCTCCCTTGCTTTATACGAAACAGTCTCGTTCACGAACACAATACTCGCAATAGTACTAATATTCATCGCCCTAGAGTGTCAACCACTCTTTGCCAAAAAGAACCTTATCATTCGGGAATCGTTCTATATAATTCCCTGCCCAAGAATATAAAAGATATTATGAAATTGAATCTGTTCAAATCAGCGGTTAAAACTACCTCCTGCAACAGTGCTTCTACACTGTAAAAGAATTTATTGATTTTAACAAAAGTTAAATTCGTCTTGTACTTTATCACGCCATTGCTGTAG
>NNCF01126231.1:198693-234071 GCA_002313205.1 Laupala kohalensis | reverse complement strand
ATGATTTTTAAACACTATACTCAGAATAATCTATAGTTCGATAATAACTTGTACATGTAAATTTACAAACATATTTGCGTTAAATTACAAACATATTGACATTATGTATGTATTATAACTCGCAGCTAGCTTTTTATCTTATCTAGGAAATTTTGCTGAAAGTTTTGAATCCGCCTCTGTCTTAGGGCCCTTGATCGGAATTGATGGAATACGTCCCTTGCTTCCTTCCAGAGAGAGTATATTAGTTTATTGTCCTCCACGTACTCATACACAGTTTGTACTGTTTTTTGACAATAAATTTATTATAAATTTATTATTATTATGTCAGCAGCAAGGGGTGGCTCCGTGTACTGCTACTGCTACTCAGTTGTATAAAAATATTGAAAAAAAACTGACACTATAAAGAAAATACTTATCGTTTTTTTTTTTCAGAAACTTGAACGACTAATGGATTTGAACTGTTGAGAAAGAGAGAAACATTTAAGAAGTCATTATAAGATGCTCATCGTAAAGGCAAAACTCACCTAAATCTTAAGACTGAAAGAAGACTTGAACTGTTCGGACACAAGGGAAGCAGCAAAACACCGCGGACACACTTCAAATAAACGTTCTCCACAGCAAAAAACAACTGCTTCAAAATGAACTGACAGGAGCGAGCGCTAGAACGGCGCTGTCCAACATACCTCGGTCCGATCGGGCCATTTTCTTTACACTTTCCATCGATTTTTTGTGGGGTTTTACGGCTCGTCGACATCGAGGTCATTAGAGCCCTTAAAACTTGTACAGGTAGAGAAAATGCAGTTACGCACTAGGGAGAGCCAATATGACTCTTCCCGCGTGTGGGACTCGTCGAATGAATCAACCCTACCCACTAAAAACCCTCCTGAATTACAATNAGTCCCCTGGGGGAAGAGGAAAATGAAAGATACCCTAGCCCTAATAGCGTCGGGATCGAAAAGAACAAGAGGTGACCAAAGAAGGTCAGGAAAGAGAAAGGAAGGAGCCCGGCACAAGTAAGTGGAAGTAATGCCCGAGTCAGCTCGGGGCCCCGTGTTCGCCAAACACGTACTTATTAGATGCAAGTCCCCTGGGGGGATTTCGACCGTTTGGGCATGGGATGAGATTTGGAAAAATGTTGCCCAAAGAATAAAACTAATGGATCATATTTATTTATTTCTAACGCGATATTTTGACTCTCGTCAATATTATTTCAAGCGGGAAAATTAAATAGTAAATTCTTTCTTTGGTACTCGGAACACAATTTCATCTTTTCTCTNCCCCCCCCCCCCAACGTTTAATGGAAAATGTACTTCGACTCTCGGACAGCGCCGCGTTAGGATGTTGATCCCAAGAACAGGGGTTCTCGAGCAGCGAAATGTAAAAGAACCCTAGCCAAACCCTGTTGGAGGATTTTTAAAAACCTGTTGCAGTTTCTGGACGTTGGAGGAATCGATGAAGTCGGTCAACCACGAACATTCGTGTCTCCCACGCATCCATCATTCATTCATTCATTCATTCTTTTTTAGTAAACATCAAACCTTCCTTCCCCCTTCCACTGCCCTACACACAATCACACAATGAATCAATGGAAGAGGAGAAAATAGGTGGAAAATGGGGTGCGAGAAAACTGAAAATGATTTATGGGAAATCCATACTCGTAAAACTCTGGATGGATGAAAAGCGAACCGGTTCGCGGTGACCTCTTGTACACCTCGTCCATCGCGAGGTTGTAATTCTTCAATCGCTCATTTCTTTGTATTATACAACGGACGTTAATAATAAGTAGAATTCAAATTTGAGATTCATTTATTAAAAAGCTCAACAATTATTTAGTTTATGATTCTGAAAATGTTTCGCAGATTGAACTGCAGGAATTTAATGACATTTGCTCCTGTGTGATCGAATCTTCGTGATCTAACAGATTCTCCTGACGCCTCATTTGTCGACAGCAATCGCATTTTTATCTTCAAATTTACGAGTTGAAATAATAAATTAATTGCTCTCTAATATCTTGCATCACTATTAAATTTTAATTTTGATGTATTCCTTCTTTTATTCACATATTTATTAGGAACTGAATGATTTTCTCTCTTCTCTATCCATTTATTCCAATTATTCTTGGGTCCACTACATCAATCGTTCGCATCTCTTCCATCGATTCTGCCCTTTTTCCACACAGAACAATTCTCCTGTTCTTTTCCACAGAAACACATTTCACCACTCCTCATTCCTAACCTTTCGAGATAAGGATTCTTATTCCCATGTCCCGTCAAAAAATTGAGAAAGTCAATATCCTGGATTAAACCATTTTTTGTTCTCACGAAAAATAAGTCTCCGATTCGTTCACCAGCTTATTTGCCAAACTTGAAGCAGAAATTTCGTAATTTGGGAATAACATTGACGTCACGTGTTCCAGGTTGGCCACTACTCTCGGCACGTCCCTTAAAACTCCTCCGACAATACGTTTCGTGTCTCTGCTTGCGTTGGTTGCACTGCGTTGAGTGTTGCCACGTCGATAATGAATCCCACCAATTGTGAAGCGCGATCCATAATTAGTTCGTCTTGTTGAAATTCACCAGCAACTTGTTCACGTTTATGGGGAAAGGTGCAATGAACGATCGCAATGTGTAAGTGGTGCAAGCTTCTTAAGGCGGCTCCACACAATCGCTATTCGGCGAACCCCGAGCAACAGCGACTTGCTCGTGGTATATCCCGATTATTCGCCTATTGGCGAGTACACAGATCCAGACGTAAGCAATTTGCCGAGCACGTGCTCACTTTGGGAACGACGAATATTCGTGTTGGTGATTAGAGATTATGGAGAGTGAATCTGAAATAATCACACATTCAGCTGCATTTATAGTTGTGTCAAATGTTGTCAAGTACAGTAAATGGGTCTTATCTAATCTTAAATCAATCAATGAAATTAATTTACATTCCATGTGGATTTAGCTATGGTAATCGGTCATCTCTAATTTAAGATCTTTATAATCATCATAGTTTTTATTCTCTCAAAAAGAATCAATATTATATAACTGTCTTAACTTGTGTCTCCACAACATCTAACTCTATTTATATATTTATTTATTTATATATTTATTTATTCAAATATCTTTCATTACGTTTCAGTGTTATATTTTTATTATTTATTACCATAGTATTTTTTATTTCCTGAAAATTTGTGTGTTTACAAAGGATGTAGAATAACAATTGCGTTCTTCCTCTGTTACCTCGGTTACGTGTTCTTTGTTTCTTTAAGGAAATGTTCGATAAACTTTTTTTGTTTATTTTTATGATTTTTGAAAATTCAACCCTTTATAGCAGTTTCAATCATTAGAAATAATATTATTTTAAAAAATATACTTTAACGCTTACAGAATTCTTTGACGAGATAGATAAGGAGCGTTACGAAATAACAGGAAGTAATTAAGATCTCGTTGATCTTATCTCCCCAAAAAACGAAAGAACATAATTTGTATATTAGAGATTATTTTACGTAAATGGTAGTAAAATATTTCTTTAATAATCTTTGTAAATTGGGTAAAATGAAGAGCAAAATATAGAGTAACATGTGAAAATCATCCCTTTCCTAAAAGTACTTTAATGTCTCTCGGAAGCGGTGGGAAACATCACACGCAGCGGTCGCCAGCTTCCTTCCGGCGACATCTACATCTGGTGAGAAGCTCCTCTGCTTCTTTTTAAGGAACAGAGAAGTAAATAGGTAATGAGTATGTTGGGTGCAAGGGGAGAATACAATTTTTTAAATTAATGCTCATTGCACAGCTTCTTATTTACAAAACCTTCCGAGCTTCTTGACAGGTACCAATTGCTATCACTTGGAGGTAAATATTTCACGACTAACGCTACACTCGGTTAATTTGTCAACAGAAAAATCGAATCCAGCAGTCAGTCATCCCCGATTCGGTCTTTGATGTCGATCAAAGCGATTTCCAGAGACACAAAAACCGAAGCGAGTGACTTTGAGGATGAAGACGCAGAGGGACGATGTGTTTGAAAAATCTGCTTTGCTTTTTCTTCTTTTCGTATATTGGAGATGAAATACAAAAGAATATACAATAATTCTATTTATTTAACAAAATATAATTTACTTTATGATTATGTATAAATATAAACATATTTCGTTTGAGTCGCCTAGGGATTCGTTCCTATTGTTGCGTAGGGGTCGAGAAAACGACGACGGTTTATTATTATGATGATGTCAGCTGATAGGTGCACTGGTGTAACGTGGGAGATGTGTACCAAAAGTGCAATTAGGTCATAAACACCAAGCGAGGTCTTCTACTTTCAAATACGGTACTGACTCTTCTAGGGTCTACAACACGAATGTTGAGATATTCATACATGCCATGATAAATAAGGAAAATTACTCAAGACCTTACCTCTGTGTTTTCTTTCTGTTTTTTTAATTAGCGAGTTCCAATAAATGTGACGTGACTCAAGCCAAACCAATTAGAATGACACAAATATTTCAAGGAATCAACACTCGACCTAACAACGCAATTTATATGCAAATGTTTCCTTGATTTCCTTTGGGACGGGAATTCAAACGGTTGGGATGATACCATGTTCCACTTATCCTACGCAGTTTATTTACAAGTCGGAGCCTTCTGATAAAATTCACAGTCTCTATTTTTGGAGTATGTTCGGTTTTTGTAGTTTAAGATTTCTATTGAGGAGATTACTTGAATGACCTTCTGATGAGAAAGGTCTGCTTACTTTTTTCCCTTGGGGCTTTAGGGCTTGTCAAGGTCATTACAGCACTGAAAGGTCGGGTGTACAACTTTTCAAGTAAATAGCTTCAGACAATAAGCAGAAAATGATAAATTACTGAAATTGGCAAGTGACGAAATGTCAAAAAAGAAGATCAATGCATTCTGAGTGATATAACAATTTCATCTATTATTATTATTATAATATTCCGTTTAGGATCTCAGCTTCTTCTGCTGGTCGTAGTAAGGTACGGCCTACGCCAAACATTAACTCTTGATGATCCAAAAATTTTCTATCTATTCTTGATGTGTTGAGCAAAACAGCTTTCTGAAGTTGTGCATAAATGATCCCACGCAATTTTAACATGCTAATACTACTGTAGAGGGAGATACGGTTGACTTCTGTAGAGGACATTACTAACGCTATTATGTAAACTCTCTCCATGTTCCATATCCTTTGTATTTCTGCTTTAAGCTCACTGTATTTCTGATATTTTTCCTGAATTGCTTTCTGAAGGTTGCGAGTGTTTGGCACAACTATGTCTATCAAATACTTGTTGTTGTCTTTGTTACTTGATCTTTTAGCACTATGTCTGGTCCCTTGTTATGAATTGTACGGTCCGTGATTATTGACCCGTCATAATATAATTTGAAGTTTGTTCATTCTAAAACGTCAGCCGGCTCATATTTGTAATAAGGTGTGCTATTTTCTAAAAGACAATACCTTACAGCTAATGCTTGGTGAATTATGTTAGCCCCTTGGTTATGGCGGTGTAAATAATCAGTTTGTGCCAACATATTACAAACTCCGGTTATATGTTGAACTGTTTCAGAAGCAATTCCACGTTTCCTGCACTCATCATTTTCTATATGGGGATCCTGCACAATATATTTCTTATAGTTCCTAGTGGGAATGACCTGATCCTGGATGACCATAACAAACCCTTCTGTTTCAGGAAAAAGCTCCCCTCGCCTGAGCCATGCGATCCACGCTATCTTGTCGACATTGGGGTTGCTCAGGTCATGAGGTCTTCCGTGCAGTGCCATGCTCTTCCATTCCAAAATTTTGTCTGCTTCTGTTGAAATTTTTTCACTGTCTAAATTACTTGCTTCTAATAAGTTTAATGGAGTGTAATTGTCGTCTGAGCTGCAAATGCTGGATTCCTTCATCCGTTCATAAAAATAAGAACGAAGTTGAGCAATCTGCCTGTTGTGTAGGTTTTTTATATCTATAATTCCTCTTCCGCCTTCATCTCTTGGAAGTGTCATTCTCAGCTTGCTTCATTTTGCGTGGTGTTTCCGGTGGTTTGTCAATTTTACCTGCAATTTTCTCTGCACATTTTCCAAATCAGTGGTCGACCAAGATATTATCCAAAATGAATAAGTTAAAATTGATATTACGCATGTGTTTCTGGCCTTTATCAAATTATTACTATTCTGCTCTGTTCTACAGATTCTCTCCGGTCTGGTGGTAAATTCCAATGTAAGAGTTCTCTTGATTTCAGTATGTGCTTTATTCCTAGATACTTGTAAAACTCAAATTCTGTCATTAGCCCAATTTTACGCTGCACTGTATCAACTCCCTGAGGGTTTACTAAATCTTTACCTTTGCGACTACTAAAGATTCTGCACTTTTCCGAGCCAAATTTCATATTAATATCCACTGAAAACTGTTCCACCAATTGTATTAATTGTTGAAGCTTAATTGAGGATGAAGCATATTAGCTTCAAGTCCTCATCCTTGTACAGAAAATGGGATATCAGATGGCCATTTCGGTTATTACTTATGCGATATCCGATGTTGGTACGATTCAGTAAACGGGACAAGGGATTCAATGCCAAACAAAACCAAAGTGGACTCATAGAATCACCCTGAAAAATACCCCGTTGTATCTTAATTTCATAACTTATTTCATTTCTATTACCAACATAAATATGAATAAATGTTCTCCACTTTTTCGCCATATGTTGTAGGAATCCAATCAAAGCAGGGTGAATCTTATATATCTTAAGGATATCTATTGACCACATATGAGGTATCGCATCAAAGACCTTCTGATAGTCAATATAACAACAGAAAAGATTTCTATTCCTCTGGTGAGCTTCTTTGAGAATAACAGAATCAACTACCAGTTGCTCCTTGCATCCTTTCATGCCCTTTCTGCAACCCTTTCGTTCTTCAGTTAATATGTTCTGCTAACTTAAATGAGCGTTTATAAGACGTGTTACACAAGCAGTCATTATTTTGTAGACAGTCTGCAGGCAGGTTATTGGTCTGTACATAGATGGGTCATTTGAAATTTTCCCCTTAGGCAATAAAAACGTTTTACCTTGTCAAAATCAACGGTACCATGTCAGGGTGTTGAAAGAAGACATTGACGAAATCAGCCAGGGTCACTACCTGCGGCTTTCCAGTTATGAGCTTCATTAACAACTATCCTTACTTCCTCCACTGTAATTTCAGGTGCCAACATGTTTTCAACTTATAATTACTTCTATTTTCTCCGATATCCAGTATGAATTTTCCTTGTAGAGTATACTATTTGACCATATCGAGGACCAGTACCCAGTAATTTCTCCACATTTTGGTGGAATTTGATTTTCATCACAGAAACTATTTTTCAGTGTCCTGTAGAATTTTCTTTCATCGCTTTGAAAATGTTGGTTCTCTCATTTCCTTCTACTACATCTTGTATACCTATTTAATCTCCATTTATATGCAGCAATTTTTTGTTTAATTATGTCAATAATACTTATACCTGTTTGATTAGGTTTATCGTGAGAACTATGCACCTTGTATTTATTTTCAATAGCTTCAGCTTGTCTCTTCAGTTTCTTACTAGGATTCCCCTTTTGGTACTGTAACATACGTGCTAATTCTACACTTAATTTCTCAATCTGACTCTTTATTCTTTGGCGCCATTTGGGTACTTTTTCTTCTCTGTTTTGGGTGATGACGTTTCCTTCTTTTATCTTTGCTCCACTTAGCTGTAGTGCTGTAACAGCAGCACAGTAGACTAGAGTAAGAAGGTCCTCCAAAGTTTCGACCTCTTCTAAATGCTGGGGTAGAACAATATTATTTAATACCTGAAATATACTTGCTAATTTTGATTTTTTGTGTGAGGTTTTACGGCTCATGTCGACATCAAAGGTTATTGAAGCCCTAAAATTAACAGGTAGGGAAAATGCAGTTACGCACAAGGGAGAGCCAACATGACTCTCCCCGCGTGTGGGACTCGCCGAATGACTTAACCCTACCCACTAAAAACCCTCAAATTTCAACATCTCAAAACATCTCAACACATATCATAAGAAAAGAGGAAGAAAGAGGAAAATGAAAGATACCCTGATAGCCCTAATGGCGTCGGGTTCGAAAAGAACAAGAGGTGACCAAGGAAGGTCGGGAAAGAGAAAGGAAGGAGCCTTGCACAAGTAAGTGGAAGTATTGCCAGAGTCAGCTCGGGGCCCCGTGTTTGCCAAACACGTACTTATCAGATGTAAATCCCCTGAAGGGGGGGCGGCTAATTTTGAGGATGTTCCTTGTTTTGGTAAGCAAGGTCTTTTCGTTGGGTACATATCCATGTATTCAACCAGAGCTTTATGAAACACACTATTGACTTGATCACTTATCACATTCTTAAATTGTTCTTTGTAGTTATCCTGTATTACAAAGTTTTCATTTTCATGAATGGATTCAATTTGCGGTTGTAAAGCTGCTGGACTTCCATCTGATATATGTACAACCTCTCCTACCAATTCCATTGTAATGACTGCCTTAATGTTGCTCAACTTGGGGATCAATTAAGTTATTTCTAACTATAGCACTTCGTTGAACAGATATCCTCTGGGCTGTGACATCAAATTTGAGATACTGCTTTTTAAACTCTTCGCGTAATTGATCTCTATAGCCTGTCATACCTGTTTCTAATTTAGTAATTTTATAATAAGTTCGCATGATAAAAGTATTTACTTCAATTGTCCATTTCATACGAACTCGTTTTCGGCCCGCTTGAGTGGTCTCAGGTAATAATGGATTGCTCCCCTGAGAAGCACTTGTAGCAGTTTTTGTAGGTGGAGAATGTTTAGATTCTATTCTACAGACGGTAGCTTCTTGAATGACCGGGTCCCGTCCGTTCTTTCACCGGCCACTGGCGACTTGCTCACTGTCACGTCGCCTATCGCCAGCTCTAGACTTTGCCCCGGCGCTCCCCAAGCAGCGGCTCTTTCCCGAGGCATTTCTTATTTCTCACCATCGATGATGGGTTGTCTTTTTACCCTTCCGCCAGGGAAGAGAGAGGGATTGAGGAAGGGGATAAGGCAAAGGAAATTGGTGACGGGAGCCTCCAAGCTATTCGATCCACTCATTGGCTCCCGTGGGCAAAGGAAAGGAAATACATAAGGGTGAAAGAACGAAAGGAAACACTGAGGGACAAAATTCCGCGGAGCTATTCTCCAGGTGGCCCCGACACCACACGGGTTTTTATTATTATTATTATTATTATTATTATTATTGTGATTTCCTTTTCTTTTTCGCATTCCAACAGAATGGCTGATTGTTATGCAAAGGTAATCTTCCAGTTACCTTCCAGTACCACTGTTATGACTGAGATAGGAACTTTCCAACTGTGACTTCTGTATCCTAGGTACCAAGAACCCCACGTCCAAACCTCTCTTCAGCGCCTTAGGCACTATCCCAGTTGCAGATGTTACAAGAGGAACAATTTTGACGGTCTCCAGATGAAACAACTCGTTCAATTCTTCAGCCAATGCTGCATACTTATTTTCCTGTTTGAGTTGTCTCTAGATTTTGATTAAGTGGGATGGCGACATCAATTCAAAACCAACACCTCTTTTGCTTGTCCATATACATGAAGTCTGGCCCATTATTATTATTATTATTATTATTATTATTATTGGGGTTTTACGGCTCTTCTAGGTAATTAGAGCAGGTAGGGAAAATACAGTTACGTCAACGTGACTCTTCCCCGTGTGTGAGACTCAACCACGCCCATTATAAACCCTGCTGAACTTACCAAGTATCTAAGCAAAGATGACAGGAAAGGACAAACAACAGTTGCCGAATACATTTAAAAAAAGAAGAAAAACGTAAATTTAAAGAAAGACGTTAATTTAAACAAATGGAAAATGAAAGAAGGATGTTAAAATCTTAACCCTCCGAGAACTTGTGGGAGGAGCCCCGATCAATTTATAAATTTTAGTTACGACATTAATTAAATCAATTGAATCAAGATAATGATATACAATAAGTTATTTCATCTAGATATAACAACTTGCAATTTCTAACATATTTGGATAATGTTTCTAGACAATGGGATAAGCGTACCTGCAGTTGAACGTGACTCTCGGGCATGCTCGTGCTGTCTTGGAACTCATTCACTAGCAAATGTATTGTACGCTTATCGAGCATTTTAATCGTGTAATTCTCCATGAAGAGTAGAGTCGCAACTGAAGTGACTACCACCTTATTAATGGATCTTACCTGCTTCAAAAAACTTAGCACTAATCGAACACATATGTATCATTTCCCAAAACCAGTAAAATCAAGAATTTCCTTAAGTAGCTAAAGATTGGTTTACATTACATACATATTTGTCAAAGCGTCTAGTTTATTGAAAACCTTTTTGGTATATTCATATCTTGTTTTAAAAATCCCCTACTTCGTGTATTATCATTGTCGTTATTTTTTTAAACATTATATTGTTCTTATTTATTTTATAATAATTTTCGGTGGAATATTGTGCCTTGTCATAGAACATGCCGAGAATTATTAAAAAAAACGTGATAAAAATACACACAAAGCCTATTTCATAATTACTCATTAATTCTACCTCGCCCATTATATAATAAAGATAAATAAATTAATTAAACAGCGATCGCACCCAAAATGATTCATTTATTTATTCATCGTGACTCATCGACGTATTTATAATTAATACGACGACATTTATTTTGTTCTCAATATTTCTTACAGNAAGTAGTGTCTGCCATATTAAGCAGTAAAGAAAATAGTCTTCGTAAATGAAACTAAATGTTAGTTTCATTCAATTTCATGTTAGCTAGTATTTCAATAATAAACACCGCTCGTTCTCAGAGTGTCATCCATTCAGGAGCTTTACGATGTGCCTTAGAAATCTGGAAACACTGACTCGAGTCGGCGTTAAAGTAGCTACTATGAGACCTGTCTCTTATACACATCTAGATGTGTATAAGAGACCCGCCCCCCACAGTGCACAAGTCCACAAGTGGTAGGCCATCCGTTCGCCCTAATGGACCCAGAAGCGTTACCGCGTTTGTTCCCTTGAAGGGCGGGCGCGAGAGGTGCTGAATGCTCAGAGGCGCTTCTGCAAAATATTTGGGGAAAATGAATGTTACGGTAACGAAAGAAGGCGAGTTCAACCAACACGAAATAGAGAGAAATGAAGTGGGAGCAGCAGCCATCAACCACTTCATACAAGTCAAAGTCAAATCATGCAGATGTACAATTATTTTCATTGTTTTAAAACACAAAAATATGAATGAAAACGGACAAAAAGACAACACGACTTTATTTGTATGTATCAGTAAATAATAAATACTATAAACAATATTCAACAAGGAACTCAATTCGTTTTTGAAATGTTGCAGAAGAAGAGAAGCGATAGAACGCAGCGGCTGTTTTTCTCCTTTACGTATCTCTCTCCTCTGTCTCACCTCAAAGAAGAGAAAGTAGAAATAGCAGCTCTCTCTTTCTTTCTCTATATATATCTCTCTCTGTTTCTCTCTCTATTTCTTTCTCCTTCTTTCTCTCTTTCTTTCTTTCTTTCTTTCTCTGTTCCTTTCTCTCTCTTTTTCTTTCTTACTCTCTTTCTTTCCTTTTCTTTCTTTCTCAAATGTGCGGAGATAAAAGATATAGATAAAAAGGTGAGGTAAATCATACTTCGGAAAAAGTTTACCACGAATCTTCCATCACTTTTGTGATTTGGTCTTTTTTCTTTTTTCTTTCTGATAATAAGAGTTTCCTCCATAAGACGCAATTATAATGACAATTATTATTTCATTGAGATGGCGACCTGTGAGGTTCGTTTTTCAAGTTCAAATCACGATAAGTTGAAATCATGTTACTCAGTTTATCAAAATGCCGATTTAAGATATTTCAGAGATTGAATTCTACCTTCGCCTCGAGGACGAACGTAAAAAGCTTCGTGCAGAAACAGGCGTCACCCCGAGGACGAGGCGCAACAAAAACGTTTCTCGGTACAATTTTAGTCACGTGACGAGAAAAACCAACATCGAGACTGTTTTAATACATTGAGGTAACGTTTCGCCCCATCATGAGCGACAAAAAGTCTTCATCATTCAATTCACGTGTCGTCAACTGAGAAAAATGGCAAAGTGCAGTGCTCCTACATATCTGTTGTAATAACACGCTTAAAGAATACAACATAAATTAAAACTCATAAAATGTTGATAATACATACTACAGATTTCAAATACGTTTTTTCATACGCGTTTCTCAGTCTAGAGACTACAGAGCGACATTAAAGCCTTCTATTAGGAGAGGGTCGTCTTTTAACATATTTCTCTATATTTTGGTCGTCTCCATTTTACCCTACTTAAAACGTTTACTAGAATAATTTTACTAGAATTTATATAAGAGAATCTCTAATACACAAATTCCGTTCTTTTGATTCTGGGAGAGATAAGATCTGTAAGATTTATATTCAATTTCCAAGATGTATTAATAAATAAACAAAGATATTGAGGATATTATTATCACGAGAACTTATTTCTCTCGTCTAAGAATTCTGTGAACGTTAAAATATATTATTTAATATAATATTTTTTTAACGATTGAAACTGCTATAAAACATTGAATTTTAAAAAATCTTGAAAAATAAACAGAAAGATTTTTCATCACACGTTACCTTCAAGAAAAAACAACACGTAACTAAGTTAATTCTTCAAACGAAAAGTAAGAACGTAAAAAAATCCTCACGGATCAAATAATATGAAACACAGCACACGTTAACAACAACCTTCGGCAGCGGATGCATCTGATACGTAAGCAAAGGGCTCTAATGACCTTGGTGAGCACTNCCCCCCACCAAACAAACAAACGTAAGCTCACCCGATGAAAGGTGACGGACGGGTTGAAAGGCGTAGCGAGGAGTCGAAAGTTTCACGATGCAGACATTCCTCTGTTTTTCCTTTAAAAAGTATCCAAATTTAAAATGCAACATCTACAAACACGTACTCATTGGATTCACACCATTGGCAAACAACAAACTACGTGCCATGAACATTTTACAGCGTCTCTACCAAACTTTCAAGCGAAATTTAGTCAATGCGGATGTAATGCGTACTAACTGTACTTTACGTACAGAGAATTGAGAAAAAATCGTTACAGCCGTTTGTGTGAAACTTTGGAAACAGTACTTTGACCTTCATGTGAAGTGCTCTTTCGTTTAAAGCAAAATAAAAACTAGAGCACGATCGACGACAAGTAAAATCTATCGTAAATACGAGATGCGAATTAAACTGATTCATCCATTTACTCAGAATCGCTGCGCGCACACGGACAGACTGAGACAGACGACTGAGACAGACTGAGACAGACTGAGACAGACGACTGAGACAGACGACTGAGACAGACGACTGAGACAGACGACTGAGACAGACGACTGAGACAGACGACTGAGACAGACGACTGAGACAGACGACTGAGACAGACGACTGAGACAGACGACTGAGACAGACTGAGACAGACTGACGTTATGGAAAAAGCAACGTTTTCGGAATCAGGGGTCTCCGAAACGAATATTTCCGTAAAAATCTCATTTTCGATTTTTTTTTCACGATTACAAACTTTCTATATACTATATACATGAGAAAGTAAAAACATTTAGAAGAGCCCTCTATATGATACTATGATGTACTACATCAGTCCTTTCATTTACAATATTATTTTTTTAATTATGTCAAACATTTCAGCAATCAGTCTCTTTTAATAATTAATTTCACTTGTCACGATCCATCACATGGTCAGATTTTATGACGTGGCTACTGAGTTATTTCTTGTTCAACTTTGCCTGAGGTGTTGCTTACATTAATGAATGATATGTATTATCAACATTTGATAAGTTTTAATATATGTTATATCCTTTAAGCAACTTATTACAACATGTATGTATTACACTTTGCCATTTTTCTCAGTTATTACATGTTAATTGAATGATGAAGATGTAATTTTCCTTTTTGTAGCTGTAAGGAGGTCCCAACCAGTGGGACGAGACGTTAGAGGAATGAAATACACGTATTGAAACTTATATTTTCCTGACTGTCATTACCTACTTCCCTGTATCATATAATTAAGGAAATAATAACCAGTTGTATTTTTAACTATCATGCGCTTATTTTGGTAAACCCCATTAACTTGATTACAACTGTTTTAAGAAAGAAATAAACGTTTTATAAAAGTTAGTTTCATATTCCGAAAAAGTGATTTTTAAACAATACATAAAGATATTGTAAACACCAATTTTTTAATCAGCTTCGTTCTCCGTAAACTGTAAAAAGCTCCTCCGAGTTGTCATTAAGAAACTTTTGTCAGCAAAATTACTTCCAAGCACGAAAGAATAAAAATTGGATCAAAATGTCAAAGACTGTTCCAGTTTTTTTGCTTCCTTCGAAATGCACAGTCGCGGTGGAGCGTGTCCCAAGGATTATCAGATGAATCGAAAACAAAGTTTCTCTTTAAACTTCTCCAAGCGCAACCGGAGACGCCATGTTGGAAAATTCTTGCCTTTCACTGCCGTGTATCGGAGAATATTCGAAACGCCTCTTACCTTATATCCCTCGCTAGAACTTTGTAACAAAACTTTATTAAAAAAATAATAATTTATCACGAAAAACAGTAAAGGTTCAACTATGCTTGACAACATGGAGGAGGAAATATATGTACTTTATTCCCTTGTGCATTAGAAATAACGTACATCATGTAATGGCGAGACTGACTGGACAGATCCGTAGAACGTGAATACACAGGAGGAAAACGATTCTTGTGATTTTTAAACACTTTACTCAGAATAATCTATAGTTGATAATAACTTGTACATGTAATTTTTTGCGTAAAATTACAAACATATTGACATTCTATTAGTATTATAACTCGCAGCTAACTTTTTGTCTTATCTAGGAACTTATGCTAAATTTTTTTCAATCCGTCTCTGCCTTAGGGCCCTTGATAGGAATTGATGGAATACGTCCCTTGCTTGCTTCCGGAGAGTAAATTAGTTTATTGTCCTCCACGTGGTCATACGCAGTTTGTACTGTTTTTGACAATAAATTTATTATTATTATTATTATTATTATAGTTAAGTACTTCGCAGAACAGCGCGTGATAAGGGAAATATTAAAGCGATTCAACCATCGGGTAATTCACATTATACAGAACAGACAATATCATATAAAAATATTTAATAATCAATATTACGTATAATTTGTTAAAAATATAATTTAAATTAAGCATTTCAGTTTGCTTTAAGATTTCTTGTTGAAATAATTCTCGAAGGGAAGATCCAGAAAATACAAACAGGTAGAGTGTTTTTGGATTTTTCCACATTATCATTGATTTCACTTGACGCACTAAATTCTGTATATTCTGTTTAAAATTCTGTTGTTAAATGAACAGTTGTCGGTGAATGTTCGGATGTTTGTGGAAGGAGTGAAGACAAAGTTTTGCTCACTTGACCAAAATCCTAACGATATATAGAGAGGGAAAACGCGAAGGGAATGACGTCGTTGGGGATTATTCCATTCCACTTCGCGCGAAGGGAGGGGAAGGAAGAGGGAGTATTCGCAGTGGGTCGCAACACAATGCGATGAGTTGACTGACACATCATCGAAGAATAGGATACAAAGGCGGAGATGCATTTTCTTCGTAAAGATAAAAACAATCTTTTTTTGGGTATTTAGCAGGCAGTTTTTAACTTTTTACTCCAATTAATAAAACACGCGTGCCATAGTTTAGAGGCGAAGCGTACTGTTCACAATCAAATTTTTTATCCGAAATTGCGCTACGTGTATTTTACTTTATTAATTTCAGTCAAAACGAAAATCGTCTACTAAAGCCCCAGGTTGTTGTTCTTTATTAGTTATACTCAGAAGAACAGAGGTAAAAAATCAACGTCATTACTGTGTGTATTCTTAGTCTATTCGAACATTGGTGCTTCCATGTCAATAGAATAACTGAAAGATTTTCCGCAGAGGAAGTTATAATTTTTTATGAACAGTTCTTATAGATCTCTGCATCCGTAAATTTAAACAAATCCTAAGTATTTGATGAAGAGCTGAAACGCCTCGAAACAAAGTGCGATTTCTCCACATCTACGATTTCGTCTTTGTATTCGCCAAAATAATAGGAAGTTAATTATAAATTTCGTGGATATATTTTCCACGATGTCACATGGGATAGTGGCTGGAAACATTGTTGTACAGACAAGTTCAATCTTACCTGCACAAGAACAAAATGATTGGAAAAATGCAAAGTGATGATGGGTGAGGGAGTGAGATGAAAGTTAATTGTTAACAATAATAAAATGATTTAATGACATGCTATGATATGATGAGAATAATACAATACTGATTTCCTAGAGCTGACATGATGACATGGAGAGAAGATCCTGGAAACCAGTTGGTTGAAGCTGTTGTACAGTCGATCCGGATGGTTGACGTGTTGACAAAGAAAAAGTTGATGAGTAGTAAATCTCTGGTTGCACGTATCTTCTGAGGTGCAATTATAGGCTCGATCTTGCGAGAAAATGTCGGCTTGGCGACGAGAATAAAAGTAGCGATGCGATGTGTTCGAACGTAATAATCCCTATTGAGAAGGGTTAAAGAAGAGAAAATATATGTCGGTTTGGCGCCGACAGTAAAGAGTTCGAACTGCGATAAGAGAGGCGAGATCAGAAGTTTATTCTCTCATTAGTAGTAGTAATCATAGTAGTCGTGTATTAGCACTGAATCTCGTGTAGAAGTAACGTAAAAGGTAGAGAAGGGAAGAGGCCATGTGCTTTATATAGTTTTAAACTAGTGCGCTGTTGCCAATTTGATTCGATGAATCGATGTGACATTCTGCTAACTCGATCAGGAGTGACGTCTCGTGACGAGACGAGGAAGTTTTGGCTTCGCCCAACTCTTGCGTGATACAGCATTAACACTCCAATGTAGTCGGCGAAGGAACTTGTAATTAACTCAGTAAATTATATGACGATGAATAATTCTTCTATTTTTGGAAAAATATTTGAATCAATCTATAGGTTGATAGGAAAATTTCCTTAGCTTATCAACAATCAAAATAAATCACTTAAATTGACCAAATAGATTGTTCTCCAGAGATGATTCACTTTGTAAATGATTCAATACATTGCCTTAAAAGATTCGACTCACTTGTTTAATGAGAACTTATCAAAAATGTCTGAACAATAGTGAAGTCACAAAATAAAAAAATTTGAGATATAAACCACATTAAATTTAACTTTGGAAATAACATTATCCCCGTACCTATTTCGTAAGGGATAGTTTTGAACTGAGCTGCTTCATCCAAAGCGATAAAAAAAATTGTTTTGTCTGTTCGTCGTGCGAGTGGAGAGGCCACAGATAATGCGTTTTGGATGACCATCTTTACAGAATCTTATCAGCAAAGAACGTCGTGCAGGAATCACAGGCAATGACTTCGAATGAGGCAGGTTGATGAGGACATTTTCTTAGATGGTCATTTATACAATGTAACTGTACGTACCGACGGAGATTTGATGAAAGCTATCAGTCACCGTGAGTTGGTTCGTAAACATTTGGAATAAGAAAAATCATAAGAGAATTTGAGAATGGTATGTTGAGAAGCATAAAATTCAATAAGATTTTTTTGTGGGGCTTTACGGCTCATGTCGACATCAAAGGTCATTGGAGCCCTAAAAACTCGTACAGGTAGGGAAAATGCAGTTACGTACTAGGGAGAGCCAAAATGACTCCCCCCGCGTGTGGGACTCGCCGAATGACTCAACCATACCCACTAAAAACCCTCCTGATCTACAACACACCAAAACATATCTCACAACATACATCAAATGGAGGGGGGGCTAAAATGAGGGGGGCACATAACATGAAGGGGGACAAAGAATAAGGGGTAGGACAAAAAATGAGAAGAATGAGGAAAATGAAAGATACCCTAGCCTTAATAACGTCGGGATCGAAAAGAACAAGAGGTGACCAATAAAGGTCAGGAAAGAGAAAGGAAGGAGCATGGCACAAGTAAGTGGAAGTAATGCCAGACTCAGCTCGGGGCCCAGTGTTCGCCAAACACGTACTTACTAGATGTATGTCCCCTGGGGGGGGGGATAAGAGATAAATTGATAGAGGTTGGTATCACAAAATATTCCTTAAAAAACAATACGAGGTTAGAAAAGAATATAAGGGAGCTTTTGAAAGCATAATGACATATGCGTCTGCAGGGATGAGCTTGGAGAAGAAATACATGGAAAGAGTACAACGCCTCTCAGATTAACTTGGTGCAGATGCTACAGGATCCTTTCCACAAAGTCATTACACACAATTTTAGACACTGTACCCGTAGATATCACGCGTGGCAGGCAGCCTCCAAGGTCATGAATTGGTACGAAGGTCTATACGCCGCTGCACCGCGTCACCTGCCGCCCACGAGGAGTTCTCCGCTCTGTTGCGCCGTTGTCGGAGCGACTCCACCAAAGATGATCGACGCATACTGTATTTTGTAGGTTATAGACGCAACATTTTCTGTATTCTATTCTACACAATGTTAATAAATGGCTGTTTTTGTTACGAAATTATTGAATCTTCCTTGCAGCAACGAAGCAACGTGTTCCAACTGTCTTCTATATATTATGAGATGTAGGTAGGAAGGTTCGACCCGGCTTTATGAGTGGCTCTAGAACTGAGGCCCCGGGAGTCGTTCGTGATCCCTGAGAATAAATTATCATTCCACGTGTTGAACTCCCAATAGTTTTGCTCCAATGCGCAGTTGCGACTAAAGATACGTCTTAATACGGACGAGAAAGAAGTGAATACATGGAAAGGATGAAACATTACTCACAGATTTCTAAGATAGACAAAAATGGACACCGTCAAAGGAGAAGATTTTGAACGATACGCACATTACGAGATACAATAAAATATCGATCAGATAAAAAAAGGTTTGACGCGAATAAAAAAAAAGATGCGAAGATTGGAATACGAAAAAAGACAAAGGCGATAAATAATATAATAAAGGAACAGGGTTTAGAAAGTGAATGAAAACAAATTTTAAGAAAATATAATTTTATAAGCAGAATTCCATTTTAATAAACCTAGATTCATTAAACGGACTACAGCTAGTGAAGTAGGAAATAGATGAATGACACTACCTGCAAAAAGAGCAGACGTCGAAACATTGAAGCGTTTGTCGAGGATATTCTCCTAGAGAACGTTTCTCAGAAAATGGGGACAAAAAATTCATAATTGACTTTGCGAAGTTCTCATCAATTGGGTAAAATGGAAAAGTTCTTTTTTAATTTTAAAATATCTCGTGGTAAAAAGAGCAGAGAAACAACAACAACTCATCGCTGGTTGAATCCTAATGAATGCGGTTTACGGTCGTAATCTGATGAACTAACTATGCTCTCAAACATAATGATTCCACAAATTTGCAGTGCACGCGCACTCTTTCAATGCGTCATCGCCGGTGAGTATCAGAGAGAAAATGGGTGGAACACTCGTAATACATTTTAACACATTTTAATTTCAAATGAAAATTTTTGTATTATATTGAAAAGTTGTATTATATCAGGCTTCAAAATACACGGACACAAGAAAGAAGACAGGCCCAGAGCGAAAGGATGAGAGGAAGTTTTGGGAACAGAAGAGGAAGAAGAAAACCAGTGCTAAGTGATGGTTCTACGCGCTGCTCCTCAGAGGGTCAAACGCCTATAATAATAATAATAACAACAACAACAACAATTGAAAAGTAGTATGTACTATAGTATATAGCAAATTTGTTTAATTCTCACTTCTCAGAAGTTGGTAAAATAACGAACTCAATATATCCAAATCAATGCCCTCCAATTATATCCACCCACATACCCAATTCTATGTTCACTTCCGAAACTAACGCCAGTGAAGTCATGGGAATCATCAGCTCATTGAAAAACAAATTTTCAACAGGTATAGATGATATTCCCGAGTTTATTGTTAAATTTTCGTCCCACGTTGTATTAAACCCACTCATCAATATTTTTAATAGTTTTTTATCGGAAGGGTTGTTTCCTACCATATTTAAGAGAGCTAACGTGAAACCTTTACACCAGAAAGGTAACAAACTTAATATTGGAAATTATCGACCAATATCTCTACTACCCTATTTCTCAAAAATCCTAGAAAAATTGTTCTATAACCGTCTTCTAGATTTTTTTATAAAAAAACATTCTCTCTGACGATCAACACGGTTTTAGGAAATCCTTTTCCACTACAAGCGCCATATTTTCTTTCTTAAACGATGTTACCACATCTCTTGACCGTGGAGAAAATCCTCAGGGTGTTTTTCTTGACTTATCCAAAGCATTCGATGTCATCGATCACGGAATTCTCCTTTCCACATTGCATTCCTTAGGCATTCGTGGACTTCCACATCAATGGCTTACTTCTTATTTAAAAGATAGATATCAAAAGATCGAAATATCCTATACTAAAAAAATAATACTTCAGCGTTGTCTTTCAGAAACAAAGCCACTCACTGGCAGAGTTCCCCAAGGTTCAATTCTAGGCCANGGCCCTATACTCTTTTTATTATTGTATGTGAACGACATATCATCCACATCAGATTGCAAAATGGTTCTTTTTGCTGATGACACTAATTTACTATGTAAACATGCCAACGCTCAAAACGTTTCGTCTAACCTTTCGACTTGGTTCCATGCAAATCGTCACATTGTAAACACTGACAAAATTTTCAACAGGTATAGTCATTTCACAATAGTATCACAAAATCTTTACCCCAGGTTTCTCTTTCTTTAAACGGAACACAATTAAAAACTATTACGAATACAAAANGGTCTCCATATTCAAGACAACCTCAAATGGAATTGTCACATTGACAATCTTAATTCCCAATTAAGCAAATTGTGTTACGCATTCCGAATCTTAGTTAACGTAGTTAGTCCACGTATTTCCCGTTGCGTATATTTTGCAAACGTTTACTCGCATTTACGTTACGGCATTACCTTCTGGGGTAATTCGGATCAGAGTATTCAAACTTTCAGAATTCAGAAGAGAATAGTTCGGATAATTTGTAAATCTCACCCCCGAAACTATTGTAAACCTTTATTCAAGGAATTAAATATCTTAACACTACCCTGCATCTATATTTATGAAACAGTCGTGTTTGTTAGGACACAATTACTGAAGTGTCACCATTGCTTCATACGAAACAGTCTCGTTCACGAACACAATACACGCAATAGTACTAATATTCATCGGCCTAGAGTGTCAACCACTCTTTGCCAAAAAGGACCTTATCATTCGGGAATCGTTCTATATAATTCCCTGTCCAAGAATATAAAAGATATTACGAAATTGAATCTCTTCAAATCAGCGGTTGAAAAGCTACCTCCTGCACCAGTGCTTCTACTTTGTAAAATAATTTTTTGATTTTAATAAAAGTTAAATCCGTCTTGTACTTTATCACACCATTGCTGTAGTACTTTTTAAATAAGTTATAACAATTTTAAAAAAATATTTCTTGCATGTTTGTGTTGTCTTATGGCTCGTATTAGTTTAGTTTTATGTGTACTCAACTTCGGAACGGTTGTGTACATAAATTCTGTAGCCCCATCCTGGCCCGGGTTTTTCTCCGGTTTTCCTTCGGGTAGAGGCGGATTTCTTATACAGGTTCTCTAGGCTTTGTCTAGGGGCGTGTTTATTGTAACAATAAATCGTGAATTTAGTGTTTTTCTCTTCTTATGATTTTTAAACACTATACTCAGAATAATCTATAATTCGATAATAATTTGTAGATGTAAATATTTTGCGTTAAATTACAAACATATTGACATTCTATTAGTATTATAACTCGCAGCTAACTCTTTATCTTGTCTAGGTACTTTTGCTGAAATGTTTGAATCCGCCTCTGCCTCAGGGCCCTTGATCGGAATTGATGGAATACGTCCCTTGCTTGCTTCCGGAGAGTAAATTAGTTTATTGTCCTCCACGTGGTCATACGCAATCTGTACTGTTTTTTTGACAATAAATTTATTATTATTATTATTATTATTACTCATTTGTTGAAAGAATTCGCGACACGAAGAATAGTACAACTGTACAAAAAACATAGTCGTAGGCATTCACTATTTGCTTTGTGTATTGCAGAACATTTGTAAATGAACGCAAACAGCATTTTGAAAAATTACAGGCAGATGCGTCTGCTACTCTATATCATTGATGATCATATTTCTGCAGAGAAACACGCATCAAATTTTAAAAAAAACTTAAAACACAAAAGTGATGTTAACACTTAAAGCACTACGCTTCGACCCGGATTTGGGTCATTAACAGAAAATTAAATCAAAATTTGAAGCAACAGAAATCAAATTAAATCATGACTGGATCTGCAGACGTAGTTTTTTAATGGGGCTTTTTAGGACTGCCCCCCACCCTTCAGAAAAAATAGAAGAGACGTAGTTTTATGCACTGTTTATACTCCGAGGCAAGATTTTCAAAACGTCCTATTGTATCGATAAACATTAAATTAATACCCTTTATGACAACGAGTTGTAGATGGACATCTTTGCCGAATGCCCTTCCTGATGCACCTCTCCGAGGCGGTTGATGTGAGAATGACGGAAAGAGAGATGGAGTGAAAGAAGGGCACACGGAGTCTATCCGCAGCGAATCTGCTTCTTGCACCATTTTAGAAATTTCACTTGAACCTAATGGACCAAACCTTCCGATTATAAGGCGAGACCCCTACGCAACAGTTTCACCCGTACTCATTAAACAATAATAATAATAAACCCAAATAAAACCCCATAATGTCAATACACCAATCGCTACTGACAACAATCACAGTCAACGATTTGACACCATCCTACATGACTCACAAGAACAATCTGTATTTCTCATTAATGTCACCCACCCAGCAGACCACAATATCAATTAAGTTGAATCAGAATATAATATCGACGAAGTTATAGCAACTCGGAACCACAGGAAGTATTTTACTACGGACCCTAGTCTCACGTCGCAAGTGTAACAACGTGACAGAGAGCAATGTCCGCATCAAATCCAGTTGCACCACTCTGACACACAGAACGACTATATTCTGCAACATAACACACACCCAGAAATCGCCCATAACTCTCCACTAGTTTCGGAACGAAAACCGTACTATAAATATTGCGCAGAGCCGATGCTGGAGAATGTACTACAACTTTTCTAACATGCAACACGGTAGAACACAATAGTCCAGACATAACAATAAGATAAAATTAAAAACACAGCTATCATTGTCAACACTGCAGTACCACTTGCAACACGAAATACGCAGAAAACCTGCGCTGAGGAACAAAGAAAATATGTCGACCTGGCATACAGCATTAAGAACCAGAGGGAAGGTAAACAAAGTGCGTATTCTACCCTTTTACTCATTTCTAGCTTCCTGCTCATGCACAAGAAGCTACGTAAAAATCTCGTAGGTCTAAAGGGATCACGAAGGGAACTGCACTGCACTGCACCTCAATCCACAAGTCAGTCAGTCGTGCTCTTAACATCTGCCACATTTTGTCAGTATCTTTCTTTAGCATTGATCTTTGAATAAGTTTACTCACTATTGCTTGGAACTGATCCCGCAATCGATGAAGAACCGGAATGGACCGTGATAAAAACACAGAAAACCAATAATAAAATAATATACATGTAAGAAGTTTGTTGAAAAAAAGAACCGTGACTAGTTTCATATCTGCGTAGAATATGAACGTATTTCATAGAACACAGAAATAACTCTTGGTCCTAGGAGACCGTTGTAGTGTTCTTCTCTCGAAGTACTCCCTAGAAGCGGGGGACGAAACTGAGAGGCGGTTTTCGTCTTGAAGAGGAGGGAGAGTATAGGCGCTCAGGAAAGTTGTGAACTCATCGAAGAGAAGTTGGAGTTAACATATGTATAATTCATAGCGGAGGGAATATGCGCGGCACCGAGACTCAGGGACCGAGTTAAAGCGACTGCGTCCTCCACGAAGACACAAGCGACTGCATCTCACCTGCAACGCATTACATTAAAAGCTCTTAGAGGAAGTTAGCAAGGGAGCATCCCATCACTTGTCACGATAGCAATCGGATGAGGATGGGGATTACACCACTATTATTATTATTATTATTTTAGTATATGCAAATGGGGAATGTGACTAAGTGCTACTGAAGCTTATCGTCTACATGGAGCAGTTTAGGATATGGGAGGTGGGTGGTATATGAACTATTGTTAGTAGGTGGGCCGGTTAGCTGGGTATACTAACAACGTAACCTATGTGGTGGTGTTAGTACTAGTTACTAAGTGTTAGTTGTTGTTGTTTTTGTTGTTTTTGTGGGGCTATACGGTTCGTCGACATCTAGGTTATTGGAGCCCTAAAATTTTGTGCAGGTACGGAAAATGCAGTTACGCACTAGGGAGAGCCAACATGACTCTCCCCGCGTGTGGGACTCGCCGAATGACTCAACCCTACCCACTAAAAACCCTCCTGAATTACAACATATCAAAACATTACATATATTACAAAAGAAAGAACGAAAGAAAGGAAGAAAAGAGGAAAATAAAAGATACCCTAGCGTCGGGATTGAAAACAACAAGAGGTGACCAAGGAAGGTCCCGAAAGAGAAAGGAAGGAACCTCACACAAGTGGAAGTAATGATACACTCAGCTCGGGGCCCCGTGTTTGCCAAACACGTACTTTTTAGATGTAAGTCCCTTGGGGAACTAAGAGTTAGTGATCCTAGTAGCAGTAAGACGTGTATAGAAGAAGAAGGGTTCGCTTTCCTGTATTCACAGCTGTATGAACAGGGACATTAAAGTAAAAAGTAACTTTTTTTCTTCTGCTAAGCTACAATTCCACGCCGGGAACTGAGCTCGGGGAGTGTCTAGTCTCTGAGCCACTGGAGGGGCGTACTACAATTGAAACTAGTGCTAAGCAACAATGATAAAAGCGTTCATTATATGGAGTTCTAAGAGCATGAAATGCAGTGCGTTCGCGTCTCAGATGAGAAGACGACGGTCACTCCAAATTCACGGACGATCCGTTTAATTCGACACGCATTCCACGTTCGAGACCAAACTGAAGATATTAGCCTGGATTGGCATCATTGTTCTTCATTGTAATTAATCCTACATCAAATTAACAAAATAAATCCAATGTGTTACGTTTATGTATTTCCTTTTATATCAAGTTTCGTTGTGCGGGGAGAGAGTACGCGTGTGGAAGGGAGAGGGTTCTAGATGTCGTTGGAAGGTTCTTGTGCACTATAATGGTTCGTGTTAAACACGAGTCCGATTCCTTAGTTCTCAAGAATGGAACTACTTATACCAGACTGTGGTCGCACTACTATTTTATATAAAGATCATGATCTTTTTGAAGGACGTACTTTCATTATACTTTGGACTTCCCTATGTGTCTACTAGTGACATCTTGGGATCACAATGTGGTTCCAAGAGCACTCACCAGGTCCGTCGAGTGTCGGAGACTGCCGACTCAGTCGGCCGCCCTACCCGTTGGAAGGTCGAAGAATCCTGTAAAAGAAACCCGCCACGAATCTCTCTCTCTCTCTCTCTCTTCGCCGAGCGAAACGTGAATATTCCGAGGTTTTGAATCACCGCCACCAGAGGAAGAGAGAACGACTGAGCGCCAACCACACCACACTTCACAAAAAGTGCAGAGTTCCCCACTCAACTTTCCAATCATAATTCATAACAAGAAAGGCATAGCAACAAACACCCTATTTTGCAATAAAGTATTTTAAAAACAGAAAATAAATCATAATTATCGAACGCGATGACGTATTTTAAAAAAATCAGTGTGTTTAAATATATTTTTTCTTCACGACCTTATTACATAGAACACTCTTGAACATCACATGGGCACATTCTAGTCTTCTTCCGCCATAAATTATTTCACACTACCTTATAGGGCCAACAAAATTTGGCGAAATAAAGTTTCGTAGAATTTACTGAATAATCAAAACGCTTCGATGCATATTTTCACAGGTTTTAAGTAGTGCAGCGCGGTGTGTAATATGAAGGCAGAATGAGTTTCTGTCCAGAAACAGGCTTCTTGTGTTCCCAACGCATTCAAAGTCTAATCTCAAGTTTAGTTTCGATGGGTCAATACATTCGTGAGTTATCGCGCGAAGAAAATTCTTTACATGTATACACACACACATATGGAATTGAACACATCGCTAAAATTTGAAAACAGACTCTTCTGCAGCCAACTCACAGAGATACGACGAGATCTCGAAAATAAAAAACAATTTCGACCAATTACAATTCTTCCCTGTGTCATTCATTTGAAAGTAGAAAGTGAAACAAATAGAACAAAGTTAAATGCGACAAAGCTACATATGTGAGCTTATTGGAAATAATGCAAAGTATTTTGTATCGTTTTGTGACGTCGAAAACAAAAGCAGCCATAAAGAAGAATCCTTTCTCTGACGTCACAACCTTCAAACAAAACGCAAACTCTGAGAGGGGACAGAGCAGCAGCAGCAGCAGCAGCAGCAGCAGCAGCAGCAGCAGCAGCAGCAGCAGCAGCAGCAGCAGCAGCAGCAGCAGCAGCAGCGGAGCGTTGATTTGATTCGTGGATTCTGGCCCATGTGACAGAAATAGAATAAACCCAAACTTGTCCTTTACAGATATTTAAATTCTTCTTAAACAACTAACGAGAGAACTTCTGGACGTTTTAAATTTATTCATCAAATTAGTCACTAAATCCTAATTACTAAAATACAAATAATAAATGCGTAATGCGTCGCTCTGCCTGTCGGACCGTTTGCTGCTACCCGATCACGAATAAACCACTGAATGGATCGCGATGAAATTCATGATAAATTTAATGGATTAATTCCGTTGTGCATTTGACAAAGATAAAAACCGTCTTTCAACCGTAAAATTTAGATGAATAGTTTAGATTTTAGAAGAATTTCGATGAAATGGTGCAGACGCAAAGTGCGTCAGAAGCGCGGATCTGTACACAGTCGAGTTTTGTATCAAATGAAAATTATTATGAATTTGAAAAATAAAAATGCTGGAAATGATTTTAAGGACCGGAAAGTAAAAGTATTTTGATCTGAAAATACAGACATGTCTCATATTTTCTGAGGAAAAGAAGATAAAGTCTGAGGAAAATCCGAGGCAACGCATCGTCGAAGTCAAAAGTCGTCTTACTCTCAGCGAGAACAAAAAAATCACAATTTTTAAATCAGAAATCAAAAAACCACATCTAGAAGATCTATTTGTATTCAATGGTGAAGGGAAGAAAACGTAGGAGTAAGACATCAAAGCATACAGAAAAAAATTAAATACACCCAGTAGAACATCGAGTCCCATTCGCTAAACAGTTGAGGAGAGAAAGATGTCTTCACATGTTATATGAGTCGCCATTTTTCCCAGAATTCTAACAATTTATTGTAAGAAATGTTAGAAACAAATTAATATTACTGTTTCTAACAACGATGTAGAAATTCAAATACGCACTAAATACATTTCTTGAATTTGAAAAACTTGAAATATATCTGTGGAAACCGTTGCCACTTCTACATATCGTATTCTATATTACATGACAACCGACGATATCGAAGGCCAACACATGTGACCAGGCCACATAAACATTGGTGCATGAATCCGGAGAGCGCATACGACCATGTGCGCGTGTCTACTGAATCCAGCGTATCGCGAATCGTCACCAAGAGAGAGACGCTGTTGATTTTGCAAAGTAGCGTCGGAGTAACATTGCGTCTCCACTTTCAACGTGTCCGAGCGACTTCAGTCTCGGTGCAGTTCGCGTACGAGCGCCTCGCTCTGCTCACGCGCATAACGAACAATCTACAGTGAATCGCGAGCTCCTGCGAAGTTTTCCGCCCGCGACTTCGCGATCACGTCGACTTTTACTGCTATCACCGAACCCGTGAGTTACGACAGAGAACGATTTAGAACTCTCTCTTCCAGGAACATATCTGACAAATTATTCGCTTTGGGGAACATTACTTTTCGCTTTGCTCTATACAACGAACAGAAATACTACGAGCATTTTCATTATTCAGCTTCGTACTTCTATGTTATATGTATACTTCAGCTAAAGAAGCAATCAGTTCCCAACTATATGTTTAACCAGAATAAAGACTTGTCATATTTCCTGAAACTCCTTTGTATATTTATTTGGAAAGGGGATATTCTCCCCCCCCCCACATATCTTATTACGAAGTAGAATGTTAGTTCAGAAGCAGTTAACCTTCACCAACACTAGAACATCTCGGCATATCTTGACACAAAGGAATATCATTCCTCGTTACAGAGAAAGTTTCCTTCGAATAGATTTGTTTAGTATATTTTTAAAACGCATCTGACACTAAAAGTAAATATTATAAGTTAAAAAACGAAAACCCGGAAATTGAACAAATTTTGTACAGATAGGGAAAATGCAGTTACACACTTAGGAGAACCAACATGACTCTCCCCGCGAGTGTGACTCGCCGAATGACTCAACCATATCCGCTAAAACCCTCCTGAATTACAATATATGAAAACATTTTTTAAAAAACGAGGGGAAAAAGAGACAAAAGATTCCTAAAACATTATAAAAACCGAAAACAAAGAGAAAAGTAAATTTAGAGAGAAAAAAAATGAAAATTCAAGGAAAAGGGGAAAAAGGGATTTATATCCAAACCCTCCCGACAACTTGTGGGAGGAGCCCTGTTTCGTATATGGATCAGAGAAATGACATACGAAGAAAGATCAGATACTGTTCCAGATGCCACATTCCTGAAAGAATCTAAAAAGACGAATCAAAACCGGTTCATTTTGCCCCAGCATCACGTTCAAACTGTTGGGTAGATTGTGTCGCCGTCGGCTGGTACTATAGTTGAGACACTCCAGAAGAAAGTGTTCCACGGTAAGTGTTGTGTTGGAAGTCTTTCACAGACAGAGGGAAGAAGGTTCTCCAAGTAAGAGATGACCATGGGTAAGATAGCAGTGGCCAATACGAAGGCGTGTAAGGATTACTTCTTCACGTCTGTTCGCACGGAATGATGACACCCAGGTCTTAATGGAGTCTTTCACCTTCCTCAGCTACAATGCGTAATTTTCCCATTCGGCTTGCCATATCCCAAGAAGAGACGATACCATGGCAACATTTGAATCTGACGTAGGAACAGATGAAAGGTGAAGGACTGCCTTCTGTGTTCCCCGCTTCGTAACCTCATCGTCCTCTTCATTACCCAGAATACTCACGTGCCCAGACACCCAACAAAGGACTATTTCAAAAATGTTAAATACTAGATGGCTTATTAGATTCTGAATTGTCAGCGTAAGTGTGTCGAAGGTGAACAGTGAAGACATTAATAGAGTCACTGCAGAGAACCGTATTGAAGATCGCTGAAGGAACTTGGATTGCAAATTGTTCAGCAGAGTGCACGCTGCAGAAGGAATGGAGGCGAAAAGAACGGGTGGCACTATGGCAGTGGAAAGCAGCACCAACGGAGTTATTCATTGCTGAGCCATCAGTGTATATGAACATATGATCCAAATATATGTTTTTTAGTTCTTCTAAGTGCAGTTGGTACACAGCAGCAGGAGTGTCTCGCTTTGGAAGTTTAGACAGCCGAAAGTCGCTAGTTGGTTGCGTGAAGGACCGAGGTGGTGTGAGAGAGTGTGGGTCTTCCTCCAGCAGCTGTTTAAAACGGACACCCGCGGGGCGGGGTAGCGTAGGATGAAATAAATTTCGGAGAATGAATGTGTTGCCGTGTGGGGTGATTTGAAACCCCCATCAGCTTCACTCCGAAAGATCCAAGTAGGATATCACGTCTCTTGTTAAGAGATGGTTCGCCAGCGTCTACTAGTAAGCTCGTCGCCATTTTCACATGACTCAAATGCTGCGCACGGGAAATCGATTCGTTCCCACGGGCTCTGAAGCAGATTCAGGGAAACGGAGTCGCAGCACTTGAGAGCCATTGGAAGAACTTTATTCAGAGGAAAAGTAAAAAAAAAAACACAAAAACGAACGGGACCTGCGCTGCGTTTTGTTATAAATAAAATAGTGGCAATGAAATAAATTAGTGTAGTGTACTCAACGTGCTCCTATTTAATTTGTAACTCCTTTCTCGAACATATTTTAAGAATTAATTTACTTATCGCCACTCTAAATGACTTTTATGTTGATACAGGATGTACACAGTAGGTCCATACTGATAAGTGTACCTGGCGTTATGTTGGCAATAATTTCCAATTACTTGAAACTGGAATATTCCGCCGACATCGGTCATCCATTCCATTCACTTGATGGCTCTTGTAGCTCTATTTCGTTCTCTCCACATCGACCGCGTTGAACTAATATCACCTCTCGAGTCTTATTGACTTTTGTATTTCTGTACAGCAAATAGTCGCTTTGTGGCTAGTATTAATACGTATTTGGATTAGTAGGACTTGAATTAGTAGAAGTAGGCATTTCGTTCCACGCAGCCATGTCGCATTATTTTCAGTAAAGTCACATTACTTTGAGTATAAATTTGGACGCCGCTATCTCGTTCCTCTTGATTGGCCTCCGAGGCGCGCGCGCGCAACATTCCTGCTCGTGACATATTCCCGCTCCTCCTCTTGTCTTCTTCTCTTTCTCTCTCGCACTCCTGACACCGGAAGCGGAATGAAGGAAGGAAACGGAGTAAAAAGGATTCGGAAGCGACTTTTGTGGAGGAACGAAACTGAATCTTCTTCGAATAAAGGAGTAGCCGACCGCCCTCACCGGTAGCTCAGGGCTAGCACGCTTGCTTGTCACTGACTCGCTGCGGGTTGTAACTCCCGCCAGCGCCAGAAAAAATGGCTCTTCAATGTCACAGTTTATAAAGTGATCCACCTACTTACTTCTTCTATTATCACTAACTCTCACTATTACAAACTATACCTACTAACACCCACATCCTACCTCCTATCGCCCCATGTAGATAAGCTTCAATGGCGCGCTACATTCCCCATTTACAAATTCGACAATGAATTCAAAAAAAGAGAAGAAATGAGATTCATATGCATACAAAATTAAGAGGAAATTAATTTAGAAATGAGACTCTAGAGCAACAGGTCAAAGTTGATGCCGATCTCGCGAACGATTTTTGTTTTTTTCGGGGCTTTAGGGCTTTAGGTCATTAGAGCCCTGTGAACGAAAAAGAACACACCTTCATTAAAATGAGGGCGGGATTCACAGCGGACAACGTTGATCCGCATGACGAGGCATGCAATGACCATAACTCACTCCGACGGTCACATTCGAACGAAAGGGAATTAGGGAAAGCCCTGCAAGCATCGTCATCAACTGCCCTTTCCACACGTGTCCCACTACTCTCCTTTTCTTCTTCGCTTGTTTTTGCCACCCAAAATAAAACATTTGCAATAGAAAACGTTATTTTCATCGAAGTTATTGCACCGATTACTAATATTAATTTTGTGAAGTTAAATGAAAATGGATGACGGGGCCCGGATTAGAACCCGGGTCCTCCAGTTTACAGCGATGATGCGCAATCGCCTTGGTCTATTACATGTTACCTGGCGGAAGGACTCGCCGCAATTTGATTTATAAGTTATGACGACTTACAATTTCTCCTTTTAAAGGAAATGCGGCGACATTCACGTCCCCTTATCTATTACACATTTCTTTCACTTTCGAAGCATTCTTTCACTTTCGAAATCTACAAAAGAGAGAGTCTAGACATTCATAGAGCGTAGACCAATCGGAATTTATGACCTCTTTCAACTCAACAAATATCAAACTCATTTTCGAAAATCATTTACAGCTGAAAAATGTCGGAAAAAGAATTTTTCGAAGGATGAAAAGAATGATAGGAATACTTTTAGAAGAGCGACTTTGACACTTCGAAAGCAAAACTAAAAAATCACGCATACGCCACAAAATATAAAATTTGTTCCCATTGGAACGTCTTCGTCCATCTCGAACAACTTCCCTTCTAGCGTCACGTACTACCACTTCCGTGCCCCTATCACACGGAACCCTAATTCTATTCGATGTGATCCGGGCACATTGAATGCAACGTAAAGAAAACCGGCCACATTTCTTGCCTTAGAATATTGTGATCATTCCATACATCTTAACTGTCCACTAGTTTGTGATAACCCTCATAACTTTCTCGCTTTTGTTGTCGAACTCTAGAAACACATATTTAAAGTTCAACCCTTTTCCGTTACGTTGACAGATATGTTTCAGTGTTTTATCAAACAATCCAATTTTGCAATAGTTTTATCATAAGAATATTATTTCATCAATATTGCAAGCATTCATACTCTATTACTAGTACCAACGATAATTGCACATTGTGAAGCGTATGTAGCCGTGATTTTGCTACAAAGGAAGTCGTGTCTGAGATTTGAAAGAAATAATCTCTTACTAAGAATATCTTATGTTTCTTGAAAATGAGAAGATTAATATAAAGTCAGAACCAACTCATTGATCTGCGTACAATCAATGATCATTTGAGCGCGATCAACCACGATAATGGTATTTTGGTAAAATAATTAGTGAAGTGAAACGGGTTGGGTACGGGGCAGGTCCCCCGCGCTTTCGGCCACACGCCATTGAGAGCGTACGAGGCGCTGAATACACAGAGATGCGTCCGTGTCTCTTCCCTCTGCTTCCCTTGGAATGAAACAAAGAAGATTCTTCACTGTAATATTTAGGGATTCAATCACAATTAAAAAATTAAAATCCTCTTCCAATTTACCAACTTTTTCATGTGTACAATACCATCGTAATGGCTATTACAAATTTCCTAATTATTTACACTTCCAAGCACGCTCTGTTGCTACTGAAGCTTATCTACACAAACTTATGCAACTAAAAATAGGAAATGGTTTGCACCAAACAGACGTTTATCGGAAGTAATTACATGGCATGGAGACTTCGCCGAATATCTACCAGATTCGATTAGATAGACGGCCCAGAATGTACATGAAGAAAAGGAGAAGAAGATGTACTGCATGTTTTATTTGATTGTGAATATAAAGGCGAAGAACGAGGAGAATTGATTGCTTCACTAAAGAGAGATGGAATCGATCCAAAAGGAGCCTGGGAGAATTTATTAAGAATATTTGCAAGACTTCCAAAATAGAATGACGCAAATGCTACATATTAGGAAAGTGATCCGGGAACGGGATGAAAACAGAAAAAAATCTTAGGTAAAAGGAGATCATACTATTAAAGAAGTTTACAACCCGGGTAGTGTCATAAGATGGTACCGGGTTTCAAAAGAAATAAATGAAAAAAAATGTTTATGATAATACAATTCACTCTATGGAATAACAAAGGAACATTACGTAATAGTTTTGGAGATTCTTTATTTCTTTGTGAGAAAAGTCGCTTTTATCGGTCGCAACTTCTCCTCTCCGTGAAACTAAGAGATGCGCCCAACTTCCGTCTGACGGCAGAAGTCACGGAAGCAGTTGCCGATATTACCCATCCAGCACAACGGTGCCAACGACGAACTGGGAAGAGAACTTCAATCTAATATGTACAGTAGACTTCGAATCTATACTCTTCGATGGAAAATTATGAGACTATAGAGAAATAGAGATAAACTGCATGCAAGAGATGGTGTACTATTATAAGTCCTATACCTTACACAAGAGGGGATTCGGGGAACGGAAGGACATCCGAAATGACTGAGAAACAACAACAGGGGATATTACACAAATGTTTACGAACAAGTTGAATAGGGAATATCAAGAAGAATTTCAAGCAAACAAAAATCTCGCAGTGAAAGAAAAGTAATGAGAGAGGGAGGAACCTTAAAGACGTCGTGAGAGCGGAGGAGAGGGATGCGAAGTCAAACTTCTAACACGAATGGCCAACTTCTAACACGAATTTAACTAATTTCCGAATAAAAATAATATTATTAGTAACACAATCGACTATTTGCTGTAAAAAAATTCAAGATAATAACACAACAAACAAAGACACAAGGTAATATTCGTTCCACGCTTCGCTCCACGCAGAAAGAACAGAACAGAATAGAATAGCGCCACAAGAGCCGTCAAGTGAATTGAATAGATGGTCGATATCGACGATAGATTTTAAGTTTGCATAAATCTATCGCCAACAGTTTTTAACGAAATTTTGGGCAAAAATATAAGGCAGTGATTTGAGACAGTCAAAGAAAACAAAAAAATTCATCATAGAAATTCAATGAAAGCGAAGAAACAAAGACTGAATAAAAAAGTAACCAGACGATGGAATATGGACAACAATCAATATTATAAATAATATCAGTAGGAATCGATGTATATGTAAGAAAGAAAAAGATTTTATTTGTACAAAAATTCCTTAATTTTCGCTAGCGAAGCCAAGCGTTCTGCGCTAGTAACTAGAATAGCGACAGAGTTAATTTTAGAGATTTCGCAACGAAATGCTAATTGCACGCCACAACGAAGAAAACTCCCGAAAACTTTTGAGATATGAGAGAAACTTTTTACGCGACTCAAGAATTAAGCAGCTGTTGGATTCGACTGACCAAAATGGTTCACTGTACAAAAACCAAGAGTTAATAGTCTCTTCATTACATTATACCGAAACTTAAACACTGTTAATCATAGACTATTTCATACATAGATTAAACTTAGCAACACGAATTTTCAAAGTTAAATTCCATAGCAGATATCTTTTCTTCTTTGCGCTCTATTTATCGCAGCAGTTGAGCCGCGAACCGAGTGAGGTCCAAGGATCACGTGTGGATTCTACAATGTATGTTCCCCATCTTCCTCGTAGCAATATTTATCCGCTCATAGAAAAACACTATTAACAATGGCGCAGAAGATGATAAATGCATCAGCGCTGCCTTAAGTCACTTGGATGGGCATCGATGGGATGCGTCCCTTGCTATTGCTTCCTTGCAGAGAGTAAATTAGTTTACAGTTCTCCACGTGGTCATGAACAATTTTATAACTGGTTTTTTTTGTCAGTAAATTTGTGATTATCATCCTCATTGAAATTAATTAACGAATATCCTGATCAATAAATATAGCTAACTGAAGCGTATGTGAACAAATGTAAAAAAACACACACACACACGGATCGTGTCAACATGTTTCGATATTCATCATCACATCATCATCATTTGACAAAGAGGAGGAGGAGGAGAGTCGTCGTTATGAGTGAAAAGAAAAAAATACGAAACAATTCTTCACATATGAAAATCTCTCCTGCCATAACTTCGTAGTAAATTAGTTATTTCTGGCTTCGTAAACGCGTCATATTTCACTCTAATAAAAATGTTAACGATGACGCGTGTCTCCGTGTGGACACGACGCGGAGGATGATTTCCCCCCCCCCCCCCCCC
>NNCF01126231.1:163362-190425 GCA_002313205.1 Laupala kohalensis | reverse complement strand
TTCTTTTGTTGATGATTATGTTGCCCTGAAGAAGATGTAGATTATATCGAAATGTTGGCATAACAAAAGAAATTTTCTTATTTGGTCCTAAACGCGAGATATCCTCATTCAGTCAACAGAAGTAGGCTGTCATGAGATGCGCAATACAAGGACGTTGCAATTGTCTCGTTACCCCGATGCAGTCGTTAGGATAATTTCTTCAAACATTGAGCAACTAATGAACACAAGCCAAAGGCATAATTTAGCATTGAGTAGTGAAAAGCACTATATGAATCTTGTGTATTACGTCAATACTGCAAACCAAACATTCAACTTTTAAAATGACAAAAAAACCCATCACAAATATTGGTAGAGGGTTATTCAGCGTGAGCTGCGTTCGTTGGATATTAACACGGAGCCAGTACAAACACTGATACAAAATTGCACGGAGAAATTAAAAAAATGTACTTCTATTTATTAACTCCATATTTCTATTTAAAGAATGAATGTTTTAGAAAGGCGTACGTGTGAATTTAAATCTGCTGTAACTTTCAGAACACTACGTTTTGCACTTTTGTGTCCGGTTCTTAGGAATGGATCTGTTATTTGGAATCCTTACTTAAAAAATCAAATTGACTAATTAGAAAAAAATGAATCATAATTTTCTTATGTTTCATATAAGATTGGTCAACTTATGAAAACCACTGATTACTATTATTGTTCCATTGGTAACAGACTGACTATACTTAGCTTGAAATCAGCCAGAAAAAGAACACATCTTATTTGCTTCAAAATTACTCAAAATAACATATTTGATTATTTTTATCCTTTATCTGAATTCGATTTTTATGAACCACCACGAATACTGCGAAATATTGAATTGTAGTTTCATCTTAAATCAACAAGATGTGATATTCTCTACCATTCGCCGATACTCAGAATGAATGAATTATGTAACACTAATGACTATGTCAAATGACTGGCTCGATATTTGCAATTCTAATATGGATTTCTCAAAGAATAAATCGAAAATTCTTCGTGAGTATAAACAATAATGTTTTCACTCTGAAGTCTATCACATCTCTGAAATTCTCCTTACCTTATGAGTATTGCTATGTATAATGGACTACCCGTAAATTGTTTAAATAAATTATTAAATAAAAACTCGCTACAAATTTTCTACTAATTTGCATAAAAAGTAAAAAAAACAACAACTTTATTTTGTCTCATCTTCCCAGCAATTAAGATGAAAGTTTGTCCTTAATACGAATCCAAACCATTTGACCGCTTGTTACAGTGAAGTAATTGAGTGAAATAGAATAAACAAGATACTCATTGTGAATGGCAGGGCTTTAAGAGTTTCATTTTTCGGATGGTTCCGAGTGCTGTATTGAGTATTAAGTGAATCAATCAAGGATATAAATCTGGTGTGATAATTGGCTCCATGTTCCAGAAAAAATATGGCTGCAACGTTATTTTAAGATTCGAACTATAACCGTTATAGGTTATAAAATATCTTAAATGGACTTTTAATAAACAGAGTAATATGTTACTTATTGCGATTTCACTTGAAACACAAATGAGATATTTGCAACTACAACAGGTAGTTACTACTGCATTGCGTTTATGAAATAAAATAAAACTTATTTACAAATTAACACCAACATTTAAATCACCAAAGTGATGGAAACGATTTACTTTGATTTGCAGTAAATTTTCCTTCGAAGTATTTTTACATCTCTTTTATTTCCACATTTGAGAAAGACGTTTCACTTCTTCCCGAGAAACCGGCCGCCGCTTCCATGTCTGTACTTCTGTGCTGCTCGTATAACAGGAGCTTTTACAGCGAGTTCTCGAATATTGTTTATATTATTATTATTATTATTTATAGAAATCAAAGCGTGATTTCTTCATTATTATTCATATTACTGTGATTTAAAGCAAATATAATAAAAGTAAAGGAAACAAATCACGCAGCTTGGAGTCTTCTGGTTCCACCTTAATACACAAGAGTGTATTGTGTGAGCAGAGCAAATCGTGTTGCTTTACCGAACGCAGTGAGATATATAGCATTTTTAGTCGAGAAGAGACGTAAGTCTCGAGAAAGAGCAGATGCCATCGTAAACTCACGTCGTGTCCAGGGAACTGGTTTCGCTGCCAACAAAAGAGACGGAACATAACGCTTCCCGAGGCACAAGGTCCATCATAACAATAGGATCATTTAGGTTTTTCCCAATATATCACGTTTTATTTTCTCATATACAAAGTAGTATATAGAAACAATTGTAATCGTGAAAAAAATTCCAAAGCGACATTTTCACGGATATATCCGTTATGGTGATCCCTGATTCTGAAAAAGTGGTTTTTGGCATAACGTCCGTCCGTCCGTCCGTCTGCGTGCAGAGATTCTGAGTAAATGGATGAATCAATTTAATTCGCACATTTCGTATTTACGGTAGAATTTACTTGTTTTCGATGCACGTGCTCTATTTTTTATTTTATTTTTTACTTTAAAGCAAAGAGTATTTCACGTGAAGGTCAAAGTACTCTTTCGAATATTTCTCTAAAACGGCTCCATCGATTTTGCTTAAATTTTATCTACGTAAGGTACAATTAGTATGCATTACATCCGCATTTGCGGTATTTCGCTTGAAAGTTTGGTATAGACGCAGTAAAATAACTTCTGTCTGCTGCACTTTCACATAAGTTTACAGTTTGAAGACTCTTGAATAATATTTAGCAGTGTAAATGAACCAAACAGACGTAGAATACACTTTTCGTAAACTGAAATGAAAGATATGAAAATGATAAGATACATAGGAGGACAGCAAACGCACTGCAGATACGAAAATACATCAATTTCTTTCTAGAACGAAATTACATTTGCATAACACTCTTACGATATTTATAAGATGTGTCGCTACATGCTTTGAAATAATATTCTAAATATATATATTTTACTTTCAAATTTCAAATAAAAGACAGTATCAAGTTCATTGAGCGACTTCGAGCCCTGGAAGACGACCCTTTCACTAGAGAATTTTTTTTCTGCAGAGGGAGAAGCGTATATGAGAAAGTAAGAAAGTGCAACGGTTCTGCACCACTGGATTTTTCACTGTTCAACTAACATCGCAAGAATGATTTCTTTGCGGCTAAAAACTTGACAAGTGACGAAGAAAACATTAAGAATACTAATAATTTAATTATCTCACAAGGTATGATTGCATCTTATTTCGAACAGTGGGACTGGTATTGTAACTCCTCTATCCTGGCAGCAATTGAGTGAGAATTGTTAAAACTAGGAAAAAAGAAAAGCAAAACAGTCTAGCAATATTTAACGGAAGTAAATATATATTCCTTTAAATATATTTCTTTGCCTCTAAGAGAAGTTCAGGAAAAGAAGATCGTGAACGGAAACGCTATCACTGTGTTTATTAGTTTCTTTTGTATTAGTAGCAGTAAATTACTTTGTTGTCGTCAACGTCCTGTCTCACGCTGTTTATAACAACTCTCTCGGAAATTATTTATTTATTTATTTCGTCATTTATTGTCTCGAAGATTAACTGGCTTCATGTTGGTATAGCGTTTGTGCACAGTGTCGCCAACACTTCTACTTCGCCATCGTCCGTAAGAGCAATAATATTTGTATCTCGCGTTATGTTGGCAGCACTTTCAGATTTCTTTAAACTTAAATCCATCGCCAACCTCGGACACAAAATTCATCGCTCTCGATGGCTGTTGTGGCGCGGGTATTCTGCTCCTTCCGCGGAACGAATATTNTTTTTTTTTTGCAGCGTTGGAATTAAGCAATGAGGATTAGATTTCTTCTTAGAGCTAACGGATTCTTCGGGATCTTATCAATCACGCTGTCGTCGGAGAGAAATTCTGTTCCCACATTTCGTGAAGCAACACGTCAGTCCGTGCACACGTAAGCAAATGCACCAAGTTGACGCTTATGAGTCATCATCTGACAAAGAAGAATCATCTCTCGAACAAACAAAAGCAGAGCGGTGCGACAAATGAACTCCTCGGGACGCGAAAGTCTTTTCCGATTAGGAAAAGAATATTAGTTGCAGCACACGGCGCCAGCACAATTCGTTCTTAGTAATTGGAAGAGCAGAGTAACGAATGTTGGCAATGAGGTCGCTTTTATAATGCAAAGATTCCCATTTCCTTAAAGTAGAACTGCACCAACGTTAAGACATCGATGGAAAAATCGGAGAAACCATCGGAAAACCAAGACACGAATTCTAAAACATTCTTCTGTTGAAAAAGTTTCAAAAACACGAAATGCAAATGGAGAATAGAAATTCTGGCAAAACGCTCACGTCCATTCCTTTGAAAAATAAATTTGTAAAGTTCCAATTTTGCTTCTTTTTGTTTCCTAACTTCAAAAACAACGAAGTAAATTGAAGCTCCTCCGCCCATTACATACTTCGCTCCCCACCCCACCCCACCTCACCCCCTTCCATGTAATATCACATTTCATGTAATATTTCATTTAGCGGAAGGTTAACCTCACCATTTTACATCATTCTTTTTCTTCTTTTTCTTCTTCTTCAGGATATAAAGATGACAATCTTGCCAATATTTCTAAAAAAAGAAGTTCATAGTTGATATCCAGATGTTTAGGACGATATTCAATACTCTTCCTACTTTATTTTAGAGGGGAAAGAATTCATAGATTCATACGCGTACGAGTATATTGCGTGCTCTGAACAGTAAAACGATGGTCGCCACTGAAAGCGTAAGGACGCGACGCGGGTGGGGGGGGGGGGAAATTACATTTATGAGCAACCAAAGTATGTATGAAGTAAAATGCTTCCATTAAACATATATCTATTAAACATATATACATAATATATAATTTTATATGAAATATTAAAAAAAAAAAACTTGTGCCATTGATGACGAGTGGAGCAATGGTCGTTCCACATGCGAATGGAGGGGGCAGGGGTTGGGCAGAAAGGGAGTTGAAGAGAGTTGGCCTTGTGCCAAAACGGTCGAATGCGTGGAAGCAGTTGAGCGCAATGCGTCGCAGTGAGTGCGTGCTGCTCAAGTCACACGATGGATGGACACAGAAGCAGCAGCAGCAGCAGCAGCACTTCCAACACAAGTAAATGGGGCAACGACGAACACTCTGCATCGACATCCATCCACGCAACGAGACGATAGTCGTTTATGCCAAGCATCTCCAAGAAGAGGGGCACTAGGGCGCCTATACTCAGAGCCTAATAATAATGCAATATGGCTGCCGAACACAAATTGCCAACTTCTACGAATTTAAGTAACATTCCCAAAGAATATTAATACAAGTCATCGAAGCAATATAAAAGTATTTTTAGCTATAAAAATACGAATTAGTACCACAAGGTAATCCTCGTTGCAGAAGAGTGCCACAAGAGCGAGTGAATTGAATTGATGACCGTCATTGCCAATACATTGAAGCGAAAGTACTGCCAACATAACGTTAGGTACACTTATAGACGATGGCGATGTCTAAGCGTCGGCTACACTGTGTACAAGCCCGAGACCAACGTCAAGTCAGTTACACTGCCAATAAATAAATAAATAAATAATTTATTGTCGAGAGAGCAGCTCTTACAAACTACACATGACAATGTTGAGAACAATAAACTAATTTATAGCTACTGCTCTACAATAAATTAATAGACACTGTGCGTTCCCCTCAATGTTACATTTTCTCTGAGTGAAGTTGTATGAATTGGAGTGTTTACTCGGTTGGTGAAGGTGTAATTACTTCTTCTCATATTTATCAGTTTCGTGGGGACGAAAGGGTGGTCTTCCAGGTCCTCCATAATCGTATAAAACACACGTATACTCGCGAACTTTTTTAAAATAGTAAAATAAAGAATAGCTGAGACTATCATCAAATAAATCTGAAAAAATCAAATTTTTATTTCATTGTTACAAGCAAACTCGTTTGTGTCTGACGTGATTACGGGGCTTCTAAGGAAGACTTCTGCCCCAAGGGATATTCGTCTGTCATCGCGTATGTGATGTTCATGACGGGATTCTTCTGTCATGAGAAGCTTCTTAAGTTGTGTACGAAATGGAAGAAACGAAAAACCAATAAGAGGCACAAAAAGGAAGAAGAATGGCAACATCATGAAACTATGAGCGAGACATTTCGCCTTATTTTATTTCACATTCTGTACATTACTCCTAGATTCAATGGAGCGCTTCTTTCTAACCGCTTCCCACCATCAATTCTACCACAACCTCAAACCCCCAACGCGTGTTCCCTCACTCAAAAAACCCCACGACACTTAAAAAGAAGGCAGTTAAATCAGCCAACAAAAAAATCCCTAAAATACAAAATAATATTGTCAGAAATATCAGTAATTAAATTAGACAAATTATTTCATTGTCGTAACTCCAAAAATGCTCCATAATATAGTGAGCTTGAAATGATAATTTACGTAATTAGCCATTGCCATTTCAGAGATTGGAATCGATACACAATCCCACCGAGTTCGTTCCTCTACATTTGGATCCAAGTGTTGAAGAAAGAACTTTTCTCATCTCACGAAAATTATCAAAACGCGAGACGAATACAATTCTTTTACTCGCTAAAGTGATCCACGATGAAAACATGAGATGAAACAGAAAGTTAAAATAGATCGTGTTTTCCGTCACTTTCTTATGAGAGTGCATACAAGTGAGGTAGTGAGTTCTTTAACCTCTCCTTTGGCCCGATGGGGAATCCGACGCCTGAAAACCTCATCTATTTCGAAAGAGCGGGGTTATCTTCCTGGAAAGTAGAAGAAAGAAAAATTCAGATATCTTCTTGTACTATTCAACATTTATGTCACACATCCAAACTGTATTAAAACTAACACGATTTCAAGATTCCCATGGAGTCTGCTGTAATGAATTTTCGCTGACATAACTACGCAGAACAGTTCAATTACCCATTAATTGTTATAAATGATATCTCACGAAATTTTTTAAAATACTGTGTATGGTTTTGTTATCTTGAGATTTCCTTCGTAAATCATAAAAAGTTTACAAATCAAAACATTTCTTCGATTAGCATGTTACAGCAGGAACTGTACCCAGAATAATATAAAGGAAGTTTTGAGGGAATGTTAAAAATTTCTTCAATTAATTCACATTTTATAGCCAATGTTTCAACGAATTTATGCGTTAAATATCGTAGATTGAGTATTGAAGGGCAAGTCCTCATGAAGACAATTGATTTGTCGAAACGTTGACTGTATAAAATGTGAATTAATTGAAGAAATTTTTAACATTCCCTCAACAACCTCCTAAATATATTTTACATCAAGGGTCAAGAACGAAAATTGTACACAATATGTTATCATAGGCGTAACATCGCACTTCATTCCACAATTAGCAATCCTAGTGTTATAGAACGAATACTTTGTATTGAAAGTAAGAAATGGGTGAATGGGTTCTCGGATGAGAGAGAGAGAGAGAGAAATGAAGAACACACGTGTGGAGAGGGGATTTCGTCGCGTCACTAGTTTTACGTCCCGCGGAAAACATTCGCGCACAGTTTCGCTTTTATGCGTCGTCCGTTTGCAGGAGAACTCGTGACACAGAGTTTCGACGGAGCGCCCTAAAAGGGCAGTTAAGGCCAGCAAGGGTCGTAGGACATGGAACTAAAATCCAGTCTCTCAACGACGTAAGTCCTCAGCGGACATTGCGATTGTCACACAAAGGGTGGTTCTCTGTTTCATTCGCTTCGTTCACAGAGTAATACGATGAGTAGACACAGAGTGCGGGCTTTGTAAGAGGTAGTCAAAGACATTGAAATTTTTCTTGCACAGGATTCATATTTGCTTTGAAAAGGTCCTCTCACTGAGACTCTCTAGGGAATGTAGACATGCGTCGCCCTCAACATTCGCATACATTGTTTCATTAAGGTTTCATTATGAGCGTCCGAGCGACTAGGCATAAGTACCTCCGAAAAATGTTTGAAATGATAGTTTGAACTATTCTCTATCCAGTGGCGATGAATTTTCATACCCTTTCGGCGCAAAAATTTGAATTATTTAACTTTAAATCACGGTGTACTAAACATAAACTGAATTTTTCGCGCCATCTATAAATAAAACAGTATTTTTGTTTCCAGAATTTTAGTAGCGCAGAAAACGAAATTCTGTACATGCGTTATCCAAGAGGGGTCAGAATTGACTATCCAGCGATTTTTTCAAAACTGATTTAGATTTCTTTTAATTCAACGGTATAAGTACTTTGAATTTTCTCCCCGTAGCGCAAAGTCTCAAAGACTCCCAGTTTCAAAATTGTCAGGTGAATGTAAAAAGAAAACAATATTGATATGATAGAGGACGAAAATATTGTTCCTGATGGTGATTAGTGAGGTGAATACAATTTAAAACTGAAGACGAAAGTAGCCTTTGGGAGCCTTTGTTCCTTTCATTTCCTTCCGCTTTGCTTATTCCTCTCTTCTTGAAGAGAAGCATCCCATATCTCGCTCCTGCGCTTCGAGGCGGCAGCGAATGCGCTCGACGCATTGCGTCACACAGCCGACCGACCGACCGACCGACTCTCTTTCGTGCACCGCGGATCCCTCCAGCATCCGTTCACGGAGCCAAAGGTCAGGCACATTCAGGCCAACCAAAGGAACCAAAAAGGAGCATTCTATGGCGATATAATATCTTTTCTTGTGAACCTTTTTTTTTAAATTGTAGTATTTGTAAATGAGCAATGTAGCGTGCTATTGAAGCTTATCTACACGAGGTGATAGGAGGTAGAAGCTAGGGTTATTGATGGAAGGTAGGTTTACCAACAGCTTGGCTCATGTCAAGGAGTTACTAGGTTAGTAATACTAAGAGTCAGTGATACTAGGAGTAGTAGGACGTGGATAGTAAGAGGATTCGCTTTTTAGGAGTCACAGCTACACATGAACTGGGACATTAAAGTGTACAAGCTACCATTTTTTTCCGGTCCCATCAGAAATGGAACTCGGGATGAGTTGATTGTAAGCGAGGACACTAACCCATTGGCCACCCCTTGTACACAACTGTTGCACGATTGAGCGCTAAAAAATACGCCAACTATGTTTAAGTCCTCAAAAGACATGCAGTGACGAGACACATTGTTCGTCAGAGATAACAGATGGGACAGAAAACCTTAATTGCATTTTAATCCAGAATATTTCTCTTTGCTGGTCCTCTTAGTAAAAATACATAAACACCTTAAAATTTCCACACACAAAAATTAACAGTAGTTTTATAATATCTTCACGATAATGACGATAAAACTCTCAATTGTTGGATCTTTTTCAAAAGAAATGCAAATGGTGTTTTCAGGTTTGATTTGGGATGAATTTTCCAATTCGTGTGAACATAACCCTCTACGACGATGAAAGCATCCCCGGCTGTATCTTACTATCACTAAATAAAAGTTTTTTACCCGAGTCAATCCGTTCATTTTACACATAAAACACACACACACAAAAACGCAATTCGACGCAATACGTTACATGTTTCCTGTTTCATTCTCCTATCTCTCATTTGTACCGTACGAGTATCCTGCGTCCCTAACAGTAGTGGATCTGAACTCTTCCCAGATAAAATTGAAGTTGATAAATGATATACTTCGTAAAAGAAAATTACCCGATTAATAACTTATTAATTTTATTAACCTGGTATTATTAATAAAAATAACAACTATATTATTAATAACAATTATAATATCAGATTAATAAAATTAATAACACCAGATGAATAACTTAAATAAATAATTGTTACTGTTATTAATAATACCAGATTGTTAGTTATTTATTTGATGCATTTTATTTAAAGATAATATTTATATAATTTGTGTCGTAAAACCAAAAATGTTCCGTAGTTAGCGCCACCCCCTCCCCCCTCCCAAGGTTACGGTCCTCAATACTCATTTCCTTCATTCTCTTCTCTCGCATTCATTACGACGCAGCGCTGTCCAACTGTTCCACTACATTTTACATCAAAGTCTTCAACTTTGTGTGTCATCTAATTCCAGTTACATACATAAAATTCCAACTATTTCCACAGTTGTACGTGGGTTCCTAGACTTCCAGGACGAGTAAATGAATTTGCGAGAAAGAGAAGGGAAGGAAAGTAAAATCATTTCGAAGACTGATTACTTCATATTTCAACCCCTGACGACGTGACATTGAACTCAGGCGTTATGTACGTATCACGTGTTCACACTTCGTTAAATAAAAAGTGTCTCGATTAACCGCGACCTCCCCCCCCCTCTCCCGTAGCCCTCACGCCGTTACCAGTATATTCGAGGAGGTTCTTCTGTATTTCTGTTTTCTCGCACTAAAATGTTTCTTTCTTCCCTTTCGTAGCAAAAGTTATTAGATATAAAAAAAAACAATTATATTTAATGCTAATCACTCTAGAAATGCATCCACATATTTTTTTTATATTATGACGAGTGTAGAAGAACAGACATATGCAAAGTAGTATTTCACTTGCACGCAGTAGAAAAAACAACACTAACAACATTAAATGCTGTTATTTATTTTGGTTTCGGAGCAAAAAACGAGGTGCAAACATCCTCATATCCTCATTTTTATTTTTGTGAGGAAAAAGTCAAGTTGCGTGTGTTGTTATAAGAGAAACATATGACATTTCGTAATCAAGTCACGGAATCAAATTAAAATTATATGAAATAGACAGATGGCGTTGTCACGTTCGTGTTAAAAAAACACACACACCAAAAGTTTAAATTCTATTGCTCTATACACATTACGAAAAAAAAAATGTTTCTAACTCTATGATGAAATCAAACTAACATCAGAACGTCTATAGAATTCCAAAAATAGTTCTTAAATCCATCATTAAAAAACGAAAAGAAATGACAGTAATCCATCAAAAAGAAAGAAAAAAAGAGTCGAATAAAAGGCAAAACACATTTTGTTTAAAAAATTATTGAATTCAAGTTTTCAATAATTGACCTCAATTTAGTGAGGTCTATCTTCTAATCTCTTGAGTCAGTGATTTGCAATCTCGTTCTCTTTTGGCAACGGCGCGAGAACCCTTCGCACGAGGCGTGAGAGAGACGAAAAAGCGAGATTCAAAACTTCGTGGCGATCCATAAAACCCGTATTCTGTCTCTCTCTCTCTCTCTTTCTCTCTGAACCTAGGACTCTGCTGAAGCCCTTTTCGCCAAATTGGAAAGCGCACTTTTGATACTCCAGTTTGAGCACTAACGAAACGCTTACACAACAATTATCAACACTAAAGTTTTCCCTATTACACTGTGCGTTTATCAGTGTGAATCAAATTTGTTGGTGTATCCTATTTTATTGAGGATATAAAGAAAAAAGTACCGGTATTTCCACTTTATTGATTGGAGCGCTGACTTTGAAAATTCGTCGCTTAAAAACCATTCGTCCGATCACAACACAGTTTTAATACGACCTAAAAACACTTATTTTATATAGTTTACAGAGTTTGAAACTGGTCTGATGTAGAAGATGAATTTATTATCAAATTAGCACAACGTTTTCTCGGCAGTAGTAAAAAACGCAAGTGTCTTTAGGTCGTATTAAAACTCTGTTGTGATCGGACGAATGGTTTTCAAGCGACGAATTTTCAAAGTCAGCGCTGCGATTGAAAGAGTATAAAACAGCACTTTTTTCTTTACACCTGAAAACAAAAATTAAATAGTGTGCAGTAAAAAATACGAAGCGCAGAATCAAACAGGGAAAATTTCGGGCGAATTTTTAATTAACGCACAAACTCGAGTACCAAGACTTTTTCCTCGACAGTAATCTTCAAGCGTCGCTGCTACCAACAGAAATCGCCCGGGCGGCGACAGCAAAACAAATAGCCTTCTTAGACAATTTTTTGACAAATATTGGGTACATTTTGCATAACATGCACCCTAATTTTCTTCTTCGCCCACACGGACCCCCACCCTGCAGGTCGATGAAGACGACTTTGGGAATCGTAGGTTTAAATGAACCATGCACTACCATCCCACCCCCCGCACCACCTTTCCAGGGAATTATCGAATGTTGAATTCATTTCCTCAAGGTCGCTACGAAAATCAATTCGTGTGGGTTTGCTCTGAGAGGAGGCGACCGGAATATCAACAAAGAAACGATCCATCATCATTCGAAGCTCCAGAGAATCCTTTCGCGTGGATTCCTCTCCCAAGAGATTGAAAACCAGGTATCACGCACAGATCTCTTTCCGATAGTTGCCAACATTTTTATTTAGAATTAAGCACCGAATTATGCACATTTATAAACATGGTTCAGATAAAAACAAGCACAAAATTGGTAAAAAAAACCATTCTCTAGCGTAAATAAACATAAATTCGCAACATTGCGTTGGGCCAAAGTGATAAGTTTCAACAATAATAATAATAAATTTATTGTCAAAAAGGCAGTACAAACAGCGTATGACCACGTGGAGGACAATAAACTAATTTACTTCCCGGAAGCAAAAGCAAAGGGACGTATTCCATCGATTCCGATCAAGGGCCCTAAGGCAGAGGCGGATTCAAATTTTTTTTGTATAAGTTCCTAGATAAGATAAAAAGTTAGCTGCGAGTTATAATACGTACATAATGTCAATATGTTTGTAATTTAACGCAAATATGTTTGTAAATTTACATGTACAAGTTATTATCGAACTATAGATTATTCTGAGTATAAAAATCATAAGAGTCGAAAAAACACTAAATTCACGATTTATTGATACAATAAATACGCCCCTAGATGAAAGTCTAGGGAACCTGTATATGAAATCCGCCTCAGACCCGAAGGAAAAACGGAGAAAAACCCGGTTTGCCAGGATTTCAACTGAAAGAGATTTCCGTAAGTTTCAACTATTTGCATTCTATTTAGAAATTTCACGTAAATATTGTCCTCCACTACTTTTTTTTTACAATCCGTATGTCACCTGTTCTTCTAAAGGTTTTGCACAAAAAAAGTTGACCGCGTGAATATGTCAAATGTAAAGCAACAAACCCAACGTCCTTCTTCACTCTTAACATAAACTATACTCATAAAAGGTTTTTGAGGAAAGATCAAACTTCTTAAATTAATTCACATTTTCATACAGCCGCTGTTTCGACAAATTTAAAGCCTTCATCACGCTAAAACAATTACAAGATTTAATGTAATTTATTATATTGTAAGTGCAACAAATTAATACAGTGTAATGTGGCAACATTGCAGAGTACTTGTAAACACACGGAGTTAAAAGTTAAGGAATGTTGGAAATGGAAAAAGAAAATTGTTTGTAACTGGTTGGTTGAAGCAAAAAGAATAGATCTGAGTAAATATGTAGAGTAGTGAGGAGAATTATGTATGAAATGAGATGGATTGAGTATCGAAGAACAAGATATGTAAACACGAATGAAGATAGCTTGTAAACAATTGCACACTAACAGTAGATCAAGTGACCGTGAATCTCGTAATTCTTTTAGCCCCTGGGAAGACGATAAAGGAACAAAGATAATCCAAAAGCGGTTTTCAACCAAAATACTTCACGAGACGGGGGTAATTAACAGCGTGATTGCAGATGAAATCTTTTTTAAAAAATATTGTAGAAATAATTATCTTTGGTAATATATTCCGATAACTTACAGAAAGACGAGGAAGGTGCCCCACTTAACTTTCCAGTTATATTCCTTACAAAAAGCAGTAAATAAACAACGTAGAATAAAAAACTACTTTATAGATAAGAAACAAACATAAAAACTATCAAACACTATGACATATTAAACACACCAATCTGTATGAAAATATTTATCCTTAAAACTTTACAAATTATTACGTTAACTTGGCATCTGCACATTGAAATAGGGAATTTAATATCTTCCTCACTGAACTCTTTTTAGATGAGCCTATTAGGCAACTGCAAACTCATATTTGCGTAAAAACTTTTTCGCTGTATCTAAAAAAACGGAGCGATGTAGAGAAAAGTTGTTCCTTAGAATTCCTTGTTCAACAAAATTGTTTTTCAAAATTTCATGTTTTCAAAATCTTTACTTTACAAAATCCGGAAGTGGGGCACGGCGCGTAATGTGGGAATGAGCTGTCTAGAAACAGCTCCTATTTCTAACGCATTCGAAGGCAATTCACTCAAGTTTAGTTTCGATGCATCAATTTTTCTTATGTAGTAAGCTATCGAGGGAACAATATTCTTAACAAACATTCATGCATACGACTTCGCCAAAATTCGAAATAGACTCTCGTCCCGGGGGTCGATTCGTACAGATGTGAAGAGATCAGTAAAAAACTCACTTAACGACGACCTATTACTCTTATACTTCCCTCACATATCCCTTCTGTAGAGTTGGAAAACAGAAAAAGTTTTCTTCGTTACGATGGACGAAACGTTGGCAGTTTCCGCGTGAGAGCTGTTAATTAATAAGGAAAGCGTTTTATATCCCACGCAATCAACATCTAATACACATTACGTGGCCGTCAACAAAGTACGTAGATTAATTTTCTTTTTTTTTTGTGGGGCTTTAGCGCTCATGTCGACATCAAAGGTCATTGGAGCCCTATAAAACTTGTACAGGTAGGGAAAATGCAGTTACGCACTGGGGAGAGCCAACATGACTCTCCCCGAGTGTGGGACTCGTCGAATGATTCAATCCTACACACTAAAAACCCTCCTGAATTACAACTCTAAACTCAAATCCCAGCATATCTCAAGTCTTTACTTAAAACATTTATTTTAAAAAAAGAGCGAAGAAGAAAGAGGAAAATGAAAGATACCCTGATAGCCCTAATGGCGTCGGGATCGAAAAGAACAAGAGGTGACCGAGGGAGGTCAGATAAAGAGAAAGGAAGGAGCATTGCACAAGTAAGCGAAAAATAATGCCAGACTCAGCTCGGGGCCCCGTGTTCGCCAAACACGTACTTACTAGATGTAAATCCCCTGGGGGATATAGATTGATGCAACTATCGATGTCTTGCTTTATGTCACCATCAATGTCAGTGAGTGCACGAGCTCTCGACGGGAATTCCCACACCATTGTCCTTTAGTGCGTGTAACTATAAAAAATGACTCTGATAATCGCTTTTCGAGAGGACCAGGAATCGAAACCTTCTGGTTAAAAGAGGAAGTCGTTGAGCTCATTAGTTCGTAAGAATGTCGATAGTCTACGTAAGAATGTTTCTAGAATTTTTTTTCGGAAACTGCTCTAATAATTTTGATGAAACTTATAAACTATATGTATTCTGATTAGGAAACGAGATGAAAATTGTCTCGTTTTCTGGAAGGATGGTTTAAGTATTTTTACAAATGTACACTTACAACAGGGATCGCAAAGAATACATTACTTGGAATCGTGTCCCGAGAAATAGCTGTTAATAATTCGCTACAGAGACACGCGTCTTCACCACTTCAACCCTGTCAAGGTGGATGAGACGTAGCCTCGTCATTCGCGAGGCTCAGGTGCCAGATGCCACCCCCGATATAATAATAAGAATAATGATGATTATGACTTATTGTTATTAGCTTTTATTAGAAAGGCTGTTTGCAATGTTGAGGAAACCTGCCCGGCACCTTACACAACTAATGTTGTTACGAGTGAAGATAGAAACTCTCTGACGATGTGACATGTGTTCAACAAAAGTGGCTTCTGTATCCTAGGAACCAAACCTCCCTTCAGTGCCTTGGACACTGTCCCAGTCGCAGTTGTTGTTATTATTATTATTATTGAAAAGACAGAAACTTTTTCAGGTTTAAATATTTTTGTGGGTCATATTTTCAATAAATATGGCTACCATTTTCGTCTAGCTTCAAAACTCTTTTCTATTTTCAATATTATTTCTCCCTTGACGATATAAATCCTGGATTTTTTTTCTTCAAATTTGAACACTTCCTGCAGGAACTTCTCTATATACTCTCTCTCTCTCTCTCCGACATAACTTCAACACTCCCATAAAACATGATTCCCCGTCTCTTTGTTCTAGTCCATTATGAAATCTGCTCCTGACACGCGCCGACTGTTCCGGTGATTTATCAAAAGCAAAGCGACGAGGCGCAGTTAGAGAATTTACGTTTGGAGCATGAGCCAAGCGTGTGTCAACCGATGAGCGCTTAGCAAATGATTAGCCTTATGGGTTTGGAAGGCTAATAATGCAGGGTCCAGTTGTACTTGAGGTGGCTTATAATTTACTCGCAAATACACAATATTGAATCAGGGATGAATCAATAACGTCACGGCACTTGTCCAATGGAGGGTCCTCCGCGATTTCTCCAACAGGGAAGGCAAATGTGACGAGAAGACGGAAATACTTAAACTGCTTCATTAAGGATTCTCTCTCATAACAATTCCTCTTTTTTTACAAAAAGTATTTTCAGAAAATAAAAAAATTTGTTTCTCGCATTCTTGCAAAGGGGTTTAAAAAAAACATTTGTGTCAATTACACACAAAAGGCGACATGATTTTCGTGTGTGCAAGACTTGAAGTATGCAATAAGATTTCGTGTATATGCTGATTTAAAAAAAAAAGTATTTGTAATAACAGGAAAAGGATCTTGAGGTTGAAATAATACTATTCGTGTGTTGTATCTAACAATAATAATAATATTTTTTTTTTAAATAAATAAATTTAAAAAATATTTTTAACATTTATTTTGATAAGTCGAAATTGAATCAAGTTAGTTTTATACATTTTTTTTTGTTATGTACTTGATCCACACCACTAAATATTTGTAACAAGCGTAACTTTTGTAAATAGCATTCGTAATTCTTCTAATGAAACAATGTAATATGAACAACGTATTATTTATACATTCTGTTTCTCAGTTTATTTTCCTTTCCTCCAAACTGTACTGTTATTTATTTTCTTCATCCTTGATGAAGAACTAATGCAGTTCGAAATATTGGCAGAAACATAAGTAGATTTAAGTATTTATTACATTCACAAATGTGTTTATAGATTAAATTAATTCTAAATACTTCATCTCACGAAACTATTCTTGTCATTGCTATTTTGAAGGACAAGAAAAATCTATGGTAACAGCATTTATCACATAAGAATTTTGAATTTTGTACCAAAATTGAAACAAAATTTTGATATTTGTCGAATTTGTGCCGATATTGGTGAACCGCTATTGACAAGTTTATTTTTTAAATCACGCTTTTTCAGGATTCGAGTGATGGTGATATTTTTGGAAGTTTGTAACAACCCCTGAGGATGGATAGAGTAATTAAGTGATTTTCTTTTGATCATTTCCTCGAAGAATAAACTTTGTTTTCGCGGTTGTAAAATAACCCGACGTGATAAAAGGAAAATAAATGTTATTTTTTAACTCAGCATAAACATCGTTAATCACCTAATTTGATCAAAACCTCAGCCAGAAAGCTAAATTCTGTTATCGAATGTCATCTTACCGTTATGATGACTATTGATGCCACTTGCAGCAGAAAGTTAGACGTCACATACTGACCTGAAAGAAGGAAAGAAGAAACATCTATTAATTCAGTTGAACCGTCTACCAAAAAAATGCACGAAAATAATTACGTCTTTCAAACATTCACAGAATAAACAGAAAGAAAAACACGGCTATAACACTTATTAACAAAGTATGTGCAACGAGACAGAAGTTCATTAGAGCCCATCGTTTGCTGACGTAGTGAGCAGAACCTGGAAGATGTAGAGTCTCTGCATCTCCTCTATAGATCGCACAAGAGAGTTAAGACGGGTTCCTATGTTTTATTCTTTTAATAATAACAAAGGGGTCAATTCTTCTTGTACACTATCATGCCATTGCTTTAGTGCTTTCAAAATACCTGAATAAATTTTGAAACTACTTTCCTGTTAATCATATAAGTTAAGTTTTTATCTATACTCAACTTTGACACATTAACTGGTCTGGGTTTTTCTCCAGTTTTTTTTTCTTCGGGTTTATGTATTGGCTCTCTAGGTTTTCGTCTATTGCAATATTAATCTTGAATTTAACACTTCCGATTTAGGAACAATAATACCCGAATTATCTATAGTTTGATAATAATACTTTGCGGAATAACTATTTCGTGATTTGTTAAGACAAATATTTTAGTTTTTTTGTTGAAGAGGACTATTTTCATTGTTAGGAGTAAAGAGCTGAAGCGTGAAATCCGTAGCTTCGAGCCCTCGATCGGAAACGATGGAACACGTCCCTTTTGCTTGTTTCCGAAGAGTACAATTACTTCCTAGTCCTCCTCCACATTTTCACTAATGAACACGAAATATTGAGAGAAAGAAGGAGAATGGAGTGAAGAGGAGGAGGAGGAGGAGGAGGAGGAGGAGGAGAGAGAGAAATATGAGATCCGATAGAGACGATAGAGGGGTGACGTCGTCACAACATCGTCTGGTCGTGTCGACATCGCTGCCGCGTACACATTTCACAAGCACAAAATTCCCTTCACCCCATCAACAGCAGCGGCGGCCGATGTGGGATCAATGTCGTTATACTCGATCGTCTTGTCGTCTTTTGCGTGGGCGAGAAATGCGACCGACAAGAAGTGTTCCGTCGCTTGCGTCGCAAGATGGCGCCACACCGGAAACAATACGTGAATATATGTGACAGGACGGATTTATAGGGGAATGCGTGGTTCTAAGCCAAAGATGCCATGATAACACACAATAAATTTATCAGAAAATAACATATTAATTACATGGTATTTTAACATTTGTACTCGCAACTGTTTTTGCAACGTTTTTGAATATACCAGTGTGTTGGTTTGTACTTTTTATTTCCTTGAAAATGACACTAACAATTACATTACTAAAAAAAGGAACTAATTTGCAACACCAAAAAAATTCGGTTCGTCGTGTTTTGAACTTGCTACATAAGCTGCTCACCTATACAACACAGTAGCCTCACGCGAGATCACGACGAAATGTCAAGACCTACTCGATACTACTACATTTTATTGTTTGCAAACGATAATCTCTAGTGTGATCAAGTAGGTTGTGTGAAATCAAGGAGACTCTATACACTACTTGTATAGCATCCTTGGGTGAAATGTAGCGTCTGACGCGCGACAAAACTCAAGCGTCGTCGAATGTCGCGCTTGTAGCGCTACAGTGTTGAATGTCGCTCACGCAGGACACAAGGACTAAAACATTACTGACACACAAATTGAAATTTCCATTACATTGTGGGTAAGTCATGAAAAAATTTCACAAAAAAAAACAACAATACAAAAATATACTATTGACTGTTGATAATTCGATAGATATGGGACCAGACAGCTGCACGATTATCAGTTATTACGGATTAATATGGAAACCATTGAAACAATGCTAAATAAAATTGTAAATAATAATAATAATAATAATAATAATAATAAACTTTTATTTCGTAAATGGGTTAAGAAAAAAAGATAATGAATCTTTTAACTCACAAGTTTTATGTACAGTGTTTGATCAGGAAGAAACTCAATGAGAATAAACAATATACAGTAAGTGATAAATGCAAATAAATGTGATGTTTGAGTGAAAAAAGGAATAAACTAATATAAATCAAAATAATATGCCATTATTAAATTAAACATTTGGTTTTATTCCAAATTCTTCAACTACTGTTAAAAATATGTGATTCTCGTGTGTTTTTATTTTATTTTACAAGTCTCTGATATCACCTTCTGTAGAAAACGAGAATGCTGTCCAGTCCATCGTCAACGTGTCGGTCTAACAAATGTCGGACTAGCGAGATTGTACTGTAAAAATTAATTACTTTACTTTCTTCGCCCATCTACAACTACAACACGCACAGATTAAAAAGGAGAAAAAGTCTTTCTTTCTCTTCAATCATCAGCGGCGCTCACGTACGACCCTCGTACTACACTGGAGATGTAAAAGAGACTACGAAACGCGTAAAGAAATGTGGAGAACGTCTGGGTTCACATTCCAACCCTTCGGAGACGCCATCATTAGAAAACATCTTGCCATAAGGTTCAATTTTCTACACTGAAAAATTTCAGCTTAGATTTTACTCAGAATGGCTCTCGCTTGTCCGATTTAGTATCGTCTCCTTATCAATGTCTAAGTAGTCTAACGGATCTCTTAAGATATTTTTTTATTTACTTTTAGTGAACATGGCAGACAATTTTCCCGGTTAGCTACAGAATATTTCCTTCGAAAACTGCTGATTCTTCACCAACACTTCGTTTAGCCCCAACTGTAATCAGATTTCTTAAATCAAGATCCTCATTCATCTCGTTTCGTGTTCCAACAATGCAGAGCAGACAAACACAAGAAGCGTCTCAAGTCAAGCGCTATGTGAGAAAAATACTTTGATATCATTGAAATGCGTAGACGTATTTTATCCGTGCATTTAAATTGATGTATGACCATGAAACTAGAATACAGATATTGGGTCATTGCAAAAGTGTATAACACTCTCTACCCTAACCTAACCTAACCTTTGGTCTCTGCCCGACCTGAAGTGAGATCTTCAATGGTTTGGAGCAGAGTGTCGGTGAGGGTGTCAGCGTCGCCTGGAGTGTCAATGAGGGGAAGGGGAGTCGTCGTTTAGGCCGCAACTCATCGTCGCAAGACGACACCATTTGCTTCGCTTTGCTTTCGCTCCATTGCTTACACCTCTCGTTAGTGTTATTTCGCTGCGAGGACTATATTTGCGAAGACAAAGTACGTTAATACGCGCCCTCGCGTAATACAAAATGACAGTAGAGAGAACAACTTAAACAACAACAAAAAAGTCAAGTTATGATCAAATAGATAAGTAGGATTTTTTTTTTTTTCGTTTTTTTTTATTACATACGTTAAGAAGTCAAAAATTTTTTTTTTCTTTTCGCAAAATCAGACTGGAGCTTTGCGAGAATATTGCATAAATGTGCATTTTTAGTGCATCGCTACATTATTTTTTGAATATCTCCGGTTCTAATAGTCGTAAGAGAAAGACCAAAAAAATGTAAAATACTCGTGAATGAATAAACTATCGAACTGATTCGGTATAAATACTTTAAAAATGAATCCTAACCTCAAAAATCCAAAATGCATGAAATTCCCTTTTTTACTAAATATGCAATAAATAACGGTAAAATCGGCGGATTTTCATGGAAATTGGAGAAAACGTGTATGGTCATGCTATAAACACGTCGTTAAAATTTCATAAAGAAATATGGACTTCTGCGGACACAATCAGCATTTTTTCGAGAAAAAAATTCAAATTACCGCAATTTTATGAGACATTATCGAAGGGCAAAATTTTTGTCTCTAATTTATAGTTTTTATGTACGTTATTGTGAGCATACGCAATAATGTGTCACTTTAATTAAAAACCCCATTTTAGGACTGAAAAAATTTGAATTTTCATTTTTCTGCCATTTTTTCACTTTTTGCCACACTTTTTTGTACTATCCCGACGAAATAGTTAAAATGTATTCCTTTCATAAACTATCTCTTTAAAACTTTTTTATTAAAAAGCTGGCCAATAAGTTCTTAAAATCGCTTCGTGAACACATTATTAGTCACCAGTCGGTTGGTAGCACTGCCATCAAAACACGAGTTACCGCAATATCTGAAGCTCGCGTCCCGCAATAACCAACCAGCCAACCACCTTCTCATAAAATGCACCAAACGAAGTCACAAAGCAGCAGCAGCAGCAGCAGCAGCAGCAGACGGCGACGCGAATGTCGAGTCGCCTTTCCCCCACCCACCAACCCATCGCGGCCCCCTCAGCGAAAGCCATTCCAACAGCAGCAGCAGAACTCTTCAGAGAGAAGTAATTGGCTATTTCCGCTCCGACACAGAAAGGGTGTGGTCACGCCCAGATACGCTTCGCTCAATGAAAAGGTAACATTTCAGACCCGTCGCTTCTTCTTATGAAAAAACTATGGTGCCATTAAACCATTGCACCTCCTACTTTCTCCGTCTGCAGCATAAGAGAGACAAAAATATCGTAGATGTAATTTCGATGCAGACAGAAATTGATGTATTTTCGTATCTGCACTGTCCACCTATGTATTTTGTAATTATCGTCTCTTTCATTTCAGTTTACGAAAAATGTATTCTACGTCTGCTCGGTCCATTTACACTGCTAAATATTATTCAAAAGTGTTTAACTAATGCGTAAGTGTAGCAGATAGAAATTATTTCATTGAGTCTATACCAAACTTTCAAGCGAAATACCACTAATGCGAATGTAATACATTGTAATTGCTCTTTACGTACAGAAAATTTAAGCAAAATCGTTGGAGCAGTTTTTGAGAAATATTTGAAAAAGTGCGTTGACCTTCGTGATAAGTACTCTTTTGTTTCAAAAGTAAAAGAAAAAATAGAGCACGTGCATCGACAACAAGTAAATACGAAATGTGAAGTAAATTGATTCATCCGTTTATTCAGAATCGCCGTGCACAGACGGTCGGACGGACGGACGTTCTGCCAAAAGGGATGTGTCCGTCGAAATCTCGCTTTCGAAGTTTTTTCACGACTACAAAGTAAAAACGGAGTCATCGTATGTTAATCTCATAAAAAATGACGTCTCGCGCACTTACGAGTATTTTAAGAAGAATTCAACACTTTGCTCCAGAAATTCGATAAACGTTTCTGATATCAATAATGTTATTGAGAAAATTTTCCTTCGGTGACAGAGCAGTTACGAGGACACAACGCAAATCTCAGAATATTGTTCTCAAATATTATTTAATATTTACTCGTCATTTCGCCGAAGTTCTCGGTATCGTCAGGATCAGTTTGATACAAAGCCGAACAAAACATTACTTCAACATGTGGCAAAAAGTTGATTACGTTCTTACGTCCTACTTTTCGTCTTTTTATGCGATAAAACATAAAACACTTGGCTTTTACGACTCGGATCTCCTTTGAATGAAGGTAACTTCGTCGAGAGAGCGAGCGACAGTAGAGCCTCCCTCAAACACACTGAATCCCGTTAAGCGAAAAGTGCAGCAGAATAATACCATTCGACAAAAATCTTTAAAAAACGTCTGTTCCTTTTTTTTAGACTATAAGACGAAGTATGTGAACGGGGAGAGAAGCTCTGGCAGCAACAAACGAACTTTCAGAAAACCGCTTTAGATTATTATTATTATCATCATCTCGTTGGCGACGGACTCTTCTAAAAAGAACTTAAAAAGCTTCTTGCGAATGAAGTTGCTACAAACACGCACCTCGATTTTTTGTTCAAACAAACCGAGATAAAAAAAAAGAAAAAGGAATACAACTACAAGAACGACCCAGTAGTGTACGCAAACTCATATTACGCCATTTTAAAGTCTAAATAATTTATCAAAATGTAAGATATACATTTTAAATATTTAATAACAATTTCGATTTTATAGAAAGTTTTATTACTTATCTTTTACTCTCGTATTTTAGTGTATAAGCGAATCTTATAAGAATCTTATAAGTGCACAATGACAGGTCATCGACCGACGACACGCCGCTGCCGCCTTCCGGAGAAAAAAGATACAGGTGTTTTTCCTTAAGCGCTTCAAGTAGCTGCCACAGCTATCTTTTTTGCTCCTACTGACCATTGACCAACATGGGTCAACTACTGTCTCCCTTTCACTTCTTCCAGAAGCTTCCAAAGGGCTTCAACTACGAACAAGTAGTGTGATGAGAAGCTCTTCTTCATTTTTCTCTTCATAACTGTCTCGACGACGTTGTTAACGCTGGGTGACAAAACTTATCTGCAAGTAGAAGATATTGGGGAAAGTAGTATCTTCCACTGCGGTGCCGAAGTAAAATATCCTTATTACATAAAAGTAAACAATGACATAGGCTCAAAGGGAATCACGTATAGTTAGATTCCATTGATCACGAGAACGAAACGCGTTGCAACAAACGGGTCCGCATTGCAGATGGACGGGACGTGCGTTTCTCTTTACGCAGCAGCTCCAGTGCAGAATGCCAAAGGTCATGTTGCATGGCGGGGTTTTTTAAACATTCTCTGGAGCTAGAAAAGTGAGAATTGTCTTAGATTTTTATTCTTTGTAATATTGCCGCTGGTCTTCTCGATCAAACACGGACGAAAAAGTGCGCACATACTGTTTTCTTTTGCTCTTTTTACCCACTAACGAAACACACAGAAATTCCACAAAGAAATTACGAGATCGCAGCCACGTTGTTCCCGTAGAGCCAAAGTACAACCAAGACTTGAGGATTCCAGTCAATGGGTTTTGCAGGCAGGTTCCTCATTTTTACGTGACAGGAGTAACTCACACATATAAATTGTTTGCAATAAAAATATTAAGGATATTTTTCTTATATATAGATGTCTGACGAGGGCGCTCTCTAGTGAAACGATAAATGAAAAGTAACGTTACCTGGAAGGCATTTTATGAAACGCTATCGTGAATGCTATTGCACTTCCGGCCATGACATGACATGACAGGGATAGTGGGGGGTGGCGTGGGGGAGATACGCAACGATGCGAGCGAAGGAAGGGTTGTGCACTACTTGGCAACGTTGCCTCGAAGTCAAGCGACCAATCACACCTTTCAAATAATTGGAGCTGAAGCCAATAGGTGTGGGTTGAATGAAAACATTTAACAAATACTGGCAAATCAGTTGGTACAAAAGAAAACAATAAACTTCCAGGAAGAAGTCGAATCATCAAAAAATGATAATGAAGAAGACCATGGAATACTTTATAGAAAAACACGAACCTCAAAACACTAAAGAAGAAAAAATATGTCTTTACTTTTCCTTAATCGATCACCCTACTCCTACTTCAACTGCAAATATGGCCAAAATACCAAATTCGTCTTCAAGCAGCGCTTAACAACACATTAATGGCGGATCCAAGTGCAATGGCAGAATTGCACCCTTCCCCCTACGAATGTGAGTTTGTAAAATACATAAAGGAGCGCGGTCATCTTGTTTTACAAAAATTTCATTGGATATTCATACACTATGTAGAACCTTACTCCTAGTTAAACATCACCGGGATTTACATTACTTGTCACTACTCATCCTTTCCATTGCATTTCGTACCGTATGGTATAAAGGATTTTTATAAGCAGCGCAATGTTATTCTACACAGAAGTGCGTTTGAAAAGAAGACACACAAATGCGAAAGTAGCAAGGCTGAAAACAAAATGAATGCTTTCCTCTACTAATAAAATGGCGTCGCGTTTTGAAACAAATAGTACGTTGCTATCGTTATAGAGAACTCTTCTACCAAGACTCCACACGATTCAAATGGCACAATTTTATTCTGCTTCCTTGCTGCAAAATACAACATTGTATCGAATGCAAGTGAATGAAAAATTAATAAAGTTTGCAATTTCTTTGCAGATACAACCAATATGAGAACAAGACACGATCGCGGCTCTGCATTTCCGGAATTCCACGTCTTTTCTAGCGCAGTTCCGGAACTGATCTGGAACCGAGAGGAAAGGAACTGACACGCAGATTGTCGACCCGCGACAGACAACCAATAAATACATCGTGCGTTGGTTGCTTCACCACATTCACTCTGGAGACGCGACGCGAATGAAAGAACGTAGTGTGACGTAGAATCACTTCGGTGCAGAAATTACAGGAGACGAAAAATTAAATACACAGAAAATGTCAAAAGTGGAGAAACGTCTTCATTTTACTACCCTTTGACGTTGATTTTTCTACATCACTTCACTCAGAACGACTTCACTTTTCGAAGCTTATTTTTGCTCGTAATGAGCGCACGTTCGTTTGTTTGTTTGTTTATTTGTTTGTCATTTTGCGTTCTCCTCCATAGCGTTTGCGACCTCAGAATGATTTTTTTTTAATGTCCATTATTTGACAAGATATTACAATACATTGCTCTTAAATTATTCAAATATTCTTCCTTATTCGAATATTAAGAGAAGTTCGTTAATTCAACCCTGGCGCTTCCATCTCAGAAACTACACGAAGCGGTTTTTAAAGCAAAAGTTAGGATTTTAAGACAAACTTAAATCGATGACGAAAAATGTTGGTAGTAAATAATTGGTCCCACATATGGAACTCTCTTGGTATCAAAAAAAAAAAAATTAAAAGGGAATGTTTATGAAACTATATTTTTTAATTCATCGATTCTTAATTTTTTTTTAATTATTATTTATCGCTCGTTTCGCTGAAGGGTCACAGAGTCGCAGAACCTCAATTCCGACTAAACAATAGAAGTTTTTTCGTTTGATTCACAATATCTAGAACCCTACTCCTAGTTAAACATCACCGAGATTTACATTACTTGTCACTACTCATCCTTTCCATTGCATTTCGTACCGTATGGTATAAAGGATTTTTATATGCAGCGCCAATGTTATTCTACACAGAAGTACATTTGCGCGGCTCTTTTCAAATGCAAGAAACGAGACCGAAAAGAAAATGAATGCTTTCACTGCCATAACTGTATTTTATTTCCTCTACTAATAAAACGGGAGACGAAACTACGTTGAAATAGATTCGCACCCACTCCTCCCCCTCCGCCCTGTCATACATCGTGAGAGAGAGAGAGCTCTATGATGCACCAACGACTGCTGCAATAGACGCGGAGTGACATTCGCCAGAAGCGAAAGATAAAACGACACCCCCCCTCCCTCTTCGTTGGTCGTGAGAACTCGAAACGTTGACGCGATTCGCGGACGCAGTTCCATCCAACAACAACGAGCGCTTCCTGCACAGAACGCAGCGGTCGGCAAATTGGCGCTTCTCTCACATACGAAGCGTGTCCCTCTCAGTGCAGTGACGAACGAGAAACACACACACACACACACAAGTGATGGATTTGAGAAGACGATGAACGTTTCGCTCAAACCTCTGCCGAGATGTCTACTCTTTGCAAAACAACTTTGCTGATTGCAATTGGAATCGTCGTCGGTTTCTTCGCTCACCACGCATTTCTCAAATGCACCGTCTCCAGAAACTCTCCGGTAAGAAAAACGCGCTCCAGTATTTTCAAATTACAATTCACTGCTTTCACGCTTCACTATAGAGAAAAGGCTTGTCACACGCGTAATTTTCATCAGAAATTATTTGAAGTAACGTCAACCCAACACATTTCTTTTAACGCATAGAATTTACTAAAACCGAAAGTGGTATGTAGTTATTATATATATATATATATATATATATATATATATATATATATATATATATATATAT
>NNCF01126231.1:123222-154434 GCA_002313205.1 Laupala kohalensis | reverse complement strand
AACTCGCAGCTAACTTTTTATCTTATCTAAGGAACTTATGCAAAAAAAATTGAATCCGCCTCTGCCTTAGGGCCCTTGATCGGAATTGATGGAATACGTCCCTTGCTTGCTTCCGGAGAGTAAATTAGTTTATTGTCCTCCACGTGGTCATACATGGCAGTTTGTACTGCTTTTTGACAATAAATTTATTATTATTATTATTATTACCTTCATACGTGTGTTTATTTTTCGACTCAAGACCCTCTGTTTACTGCCTCCCCCGGCTGCTACCATTACGACCAACGAGTCTGTTTCAATGTGACCTTCATTATCCACCCAGATATACATCGGCGTAATTATTATTGATTATTATTATTATTACGCACTCGTTAGCAAACGCCGCGCACTAATGTGAACAAGTGTGATTCTGTGTTCGTATTTAACATTGATGCATCAAATGCTGTTGAGGAAGATTCGAATAAACGAGGTTGCGATACTTCTGTGTAGATGAACTAGAACGCATAATGTTCAGATTATGGTTACTATTGCCGATTCTTTTCATTCGCAGGGACATAGTAGATCAATTTCCTTTGGGGGTTATAACACAAGAATTGCCGTATTTTAATACCACTCTCCGCCCCATAAAACGCACGTAACGACCTCTTATCCCCGACACAAATTGACCCACGGACCTCGGAGGTGATCTCATTGGAGATTGGTCCTAAAGCCGCAATAAAACAAATCATTGGAGATACGATCCTCGTTCTTTCTCATTCAACATGCCACGATTCGTCTGCTACCCTCGCGGTGAGGATAGGTTAGATATATACACACAAAGATCCACGGAGTACTGAAAATAGATGTTGGTTTTTTAAATTTGTTCCCTTCTCAACTCCGGTTTTATAAAGTTTTGGTCCAAGTTTTATCGATACTAATATATAAATGCGTATCGCGAAAACGTGTCTGTCTGTTTGTTATTTGATCACGACGAAACCACTGAAACTGTCGTCAAGAAAATTTGGCAAAAGGAGATTGTTTTGTATGTCCAGGATGATCAGAGGCTAACTTCCGTTTTCTTCATGTCTGAAAAGAAATGTTGTTGTTTTTTACAATAGATGTCGATAAAATCGACAAAAAAAAGAGACTTTCGCTGCCTAAACAGTCAGAGACAGATGAATGGCGATGTTGTCGTTCGCCTCATGAGNTGTTGCAGAGTCATTAGAGATCCAAAGAGATTAGATACAAAATATTCCAGATCTCATGACGAGGGTAACAAGTTGAGATACTCAAATCGGGATATACTTACATGGGACCAAACCCATTGTGGAATGTCGACACATTCGTAATTCGAACAAATACAAAAGTACAAGTTAATAATAATAATTTCCGTGTTCAATATCTTCTGTTAGTGATTTCACAACTTGTAGTTCGATTCGGGGTATACCGAGCATCCTCACCTCAAGCGACATCACAAATTAAAAATCTTCTGACTCTTCCACAAGAATTGCTGGTTTTTGTTAAATTAAAAATAGGTTTTTTGGGAGATAAAGCCGATTGAAAGTTCAGATGCAGATAGTGAAGGATGACCAGTGGTGGATAGGATTATAGGGAGTATATAATCACACTCCATATTCCATAAGCGAACAATTTGTTTTCAAATCTTCATATTTTTTTAATTTTCTCATTGTAAGTAGTTTGTAGATTGTGTGGCTTGGTTCCTGCAATATCTATGAAGAGATGTGTATAAGAGACAGGTGCGTGCTCCACGCGTACGTCGCCTGCGTGCGCGTGCTCAACCAGGGGCAGACAGCACGCGTGTGGAAGTGCGTTGGGTGCCTCCGTTGCCAGAAGGCTGTCACAGCGCGTTGCTTGTGTTGGCACGACTGGCACTCACGCGAGGACTCCTACGTCAAGGGGACAACGCGCAGGTAAGCGAGGGATTGGGAAGGAGAGACGGTGGGTAGTGCGGAATGAGCGAGGGAATCGAACACGCACGCTCCCACACGGCAGAACGTTGGACGCAAACAACGCTACCTCTATCTGATCACCAGACTTCAGATCTAATGCATTTAGAAAAAAAAAACTAAGTATGCTCCTTAAATCCTTAAAAATATATGCTTTTATAACAAGTTTATGCATTAAAATATGCAGCTAAAATTCTCGAATAATGCACTTCTCCTCTATGCACTAATCTTCCTATTCATACATGCAACGATATAATTGAATCGCACTTCTCAGAAAGCTACCAAGTCAAAATTTACTACACTTGAGGATCACGAAAAAACTGATTTTTCAAAAATAATTACCAATAAATAAAATTTTGCTATTTTTTGTCAAATAATACCATAATGGATCATAAAAACATGCTCACAAGTTTCTGTGTTCAATGTTAAATGCGTATATTCTTCATTAGTTATATGGGCAGTGAAAATGGCAAATTTTAACTTAGTTCCTTTCTAAAAAGTGCGATTGAATTTCAAAGTCACTAAATGCATAGCAACTCTAGCAACTCCTTTGGACCTTTGCAAAAAACAACAATGACAATCTAAGGTCTGCATAAATGGTTATAATTCAACTATCAACAAACAATAAAACAAAGACACATACATCATTATTTTGGTTAATTTAAAAAATAATACTTTGCTTGTTCTAGGAATATTTTTTTCGAATTCTCTACATTAAAATGTTTCAAGTAATTCACCGTCAAACGTCGCTAGATGCTACTGGTACAAATTGTACCGACGTCACTCACCTACGTCATTGTTACAACCATCAACAACACTGCAATTCTTATTGCTTAACCGAGGGCCTAAGTCGAAAAACAACACCACGGGCCTCCATACCCTACCTGTACCTCTTATAAATAAATGGTTTTTATTCTTCTCGGTCCCGTATTAACGCACTTGCGAAGGTTATTGATTGACCTCATGTTCTGAGAGGGTTTTGGGCATTCAGGCAAGAAAATACGCCTCAACATGACAATATATGCATTTATAGGCACTTCTGCCCAAAATATGCATATATATATATACATTTTAAATTTGTATTTAATGTACCCTACTACCTTTAAACAATTATAGTTCACCATGAAAGAGCCAAACAAAACAAAAAAATAAGCAAAATCCGAACTCCGCTGATGACTCACTGTTCCGATATTTCTTATCTGATCGCATATAACACACTTTTCTATTTTCCATGATGGAGTACCTGCAGAGGAAATTTCTCCCATCCATCAATGTCAATAGAACATTAGGGATGTGAATCTCTGCGCCTCACGAAAGATTTTGGAGCGCATCACAAATATATCCGCATTGAACATTGAACGTAGTAGAGCTGTGAAGAACAGTACTCACTTCAATTACGAACATTTTACATCGTAAGTAATTAGATATTTCAAAAGTACGAATTTTTCAGCATTTGAACTATGTTTTTCGAGTGGAAGCTCAAGTTTTCGAGGTTCTGCTACAAGTCATTGCGAAAACTTCTGCTACAAGTCACATGTCAGTCGCTGATCTAACAAGAAGGAAATATCAAACTTCTTATCCAAATCCTTTCCATTTCTTTTTCTTTAACACATTTTCATACTTTCTGCCCAATTTGTTATTAACAAAGTAACCGTATTTTCCTGTATTACATTCTCATTCACGCCCAAACACTCTTCTACAATCATTTCTTACACCAGTTCTGTAACGTGTTCTTTTTAGTTTGACGAAGAGGTAAAAAAAAGTGTCATTTAGCGAAAGTTTAAGGGTTGAATTTCATTGCAGCGTTTATCGAAGGAGTTAAAAGGTGCGAAAACGTTGATAAAACCCCGAAGTAAACGCGATTACGGTGAAGAGCAATCGCGTATTTCCGAAGGACTACAAAATGGAAGCCAAATTTTCATCTTCACTTCACAAGAGGTTAAAGGGGCTTCTTCATATTAAAATTGGGAAACACGCGACTCGACAAAAATGACTGCGACCTCCTCACGTCGATCGAGATGTTTCGCGTTTGAAAAAGGCCTCTGAGAGGGAAGAGTGTTCGTCAATTTTCGAAAAAATCAAGATTAAAAAATCATCCACATCTCTTGTCCCCCCCGATTGTGTCCAAGGCTTCTCCAAGGAACATGGTTTACGTGTTTTCTCCTCAACGGAAGAAACGATAAGCGAGCCACCCCCTTCAACATTTCACCCCTTTTGGAAAGCTGGGTTTTTTTTACGTTTAAATCGATTGATTCGAGTTGGAAAGTATTGCATTTAGTGTCATTAGGCATAAGCAGTACATTTGTATGACAAATTTAAGTCCCATCACGTAACCACCCCCAATGAGGGGGTGTCCACCCCCATCCCCCTTCACACATTCCTGAGAGATCGCGAGAAAATGTTTTACATGAATAAGATAAGGAATCGCTTGGTGTGTTAGCAATATAACAAAAGTTTAAGTTAGTTGATCCATTAGATTTCCGCATTTTTATAAAAAAAATAGGGATAATTGACGTGTTGCACCCTCAAGTTCAAATCTGTTTGCCTGTTGAAGGGTTAGTGGTGGTGCCATTGCGACTGTAAAAGGAGCGCAGAAGAATCTTTTACTCTGTGATCGACGCCGCATGACGTACAGGTGTCTGTGTTACCCTTAAAAAGTGTACGGGTGTTTTATACTCTTCGCCGAAGTAACTATATGCGACATTTATTTCCAATATTCGCACGTGTCCTCGTTCTCCTCCTTCCCCATCGCATTCGTAATGACACGTGATCCTCTTATGAAATTTATTATATTATTCGCTATTTTCCAGAAACAACAGACATAACAAATAATTTCTATCATCTCGACCGAAACGAGTCGATTTATAAAAGAATCGAAGTCAGGGAAATATAAAGTAGCTGAAACAAGTTTTTTTCTCTCTCTTTAATCGTTCTTTAATCCTCAATATCTTTTTATTTATTTGTATGACGGACAAAAGAACAGACGAGGCAGCAGTTGCCCATTAGCACCCTTAAACTGTGAAAAGAGTGTCCCACAATACACGCGCAAACGCTATGAAAAATTCATCTCTGAAAAACCTCGAAAATTGATATTACTTTTCATTTCCATTTAGCTATAAAATGGTACTGGGAGTACCTCATATTTTACACAGAAAAAAAGTAACTTTTGTTCGGTCTATTTGCATAGAGAAGACGGGGAAAGAAGGTAAAAGCCTCCTTCGAAGAATGTCCGAGTGTTAGAGCGTCTGTTTGAACAAAGTGTCTCATTAATGCTTGCTTTCATGTGCAGACGGACCCTGTTGGTGATGGTGACTCGGTGATGCCCGAGTGGCGCTTAATAGGAGGATACCGCGTGGGTGGCGAGCCATACGGGCAAGTGCGGGAGTGCGTGGATTGGCCAGGGCAGCACTGCGTGGATCTGCTGAGACCGTTCGGAGTTCCTCCGCGCGTCGCGCTGCTCGCACAGGTCAGTTGTTTCTTTGTCACCGTCGTGACGTGAAGGACAAATGTCGGAACACATCGTGGCGACGCGTATCAATATCTCACAGCAGTGATGTTGACTAAGATCTACGAGATTCTCGAAGATGCATCTGTTTCCATCGGATGTCGTTTTTCCATCAACAAACCAAGGAGTTAATAATAAATGAAATCACAAGCTAAATTCAGGAGAACGTGAGTCGTTCTCAGTCTCTCCGAAGAATCGGTTGTAGCTCGCTCTTAACCTCACTTCAGGTCCTTCAACGATTCGTAAGTCAAGCTAAGAGTATTGCGTTTACGTCGTTGGGAGTACGTGGTCAATGATTGTGTTTCATCAAACGTTCGCCAAGTGAATAATGTGTATTGTTATAACTCTGCAACAATGGAAGAAAATTGTGGAAATGAAAACTGCAAATAAAATAACGGTTGAGTACAAGAGCAGGCCTAAATGGCATAAACCTCGCAAAAAGAAAGAAAAAAAAGCGACATATCGAAAAACTCTCAGATTGTTTTTTTTTTAGATACTTGAATTAATTACAATTACATCATATCTCACATCACAAAAACAAAGTTGATACCGCACTAAGTTCGTTCATACCTTTTCCTTTGTTAACGAATAAGATATAATCAATCGAAAAAATGTTGATTCAGAAATCTAGAGGAAAACAAATTATCTAAAACTCGAATTGGGAGGATTACAAAACAATCTTTATATTGACAGCTTTCAACTAACAATACACTAATTACGGGAGAAATATTAATAACATAATTTAATTCCACAATACAATAATTAAATATGCAAGAGATAATATATTGTTTATATTTTTCCCTATAATCAGAACTTGTAATTGACAGCTGTCCACAGTAAAAAAAGCATTTTGTTGACAAAACCTGGACAATCAATCTACAGACATGTTTGTCATGACGCAAGGGTAATTAAAATTGACCAGTATTAAAGTTTGAAAAGGAAAATAATAATTTATGTTGTTTTATTTGGTACGCGTGATTCTGTAATTGAATCGCTTCCATCCCAGTCGTTCTCTCGAATACGTTCAATAAGAACTTTTATGTTTAATTTCGGAGGTAAATAATGAAGGTGAAAATGTTATTTCGCTCCTATAAAATTCTCTTTTCAACTGGAGAAATAAATAGGTGAATTCAAGTTTAAGTCTGAATAGACGTCGTAAGAACGTTAAACTCTTTCGGGGGTAAATGAAACAAAAAATAAATTTAAAATTCACAAAACCCGTTTCCACAACAAGAAATAAACTCGAAAGCACAGTCACGCTCTTTCAGTGCAACGCTCCTACAATTCGTCTTTATTTTTTTTATCTTTCTTCAACCGAAAGAAGGAAAAGAAGAGAAGAGCTAGAGCTCATTGTAGAAGTAGCTTCTCTTGTTTCCTGCAAAACAAATGGCGGCGTGTTGCAGAGTCATTAGAGATCCAAAGAGATTAGATACAAAATATTCCAGATCTCATGACGAGGGTAACAAGTTGAGATACTCAAATCGGGATATACTTACATGGGACCAAACCCATTGTGGAATGTCGACACATTCGTAATTCGAACAAATACAAAAGTACAAGTTAATAATAATAATTTCCGTGTTCAATATCTTCTGTTAGTGATTTCACAACTTGTAGTTCGATTCGGGGTATACCGAGCATCCTCACCTCAAGCGACATCACAAATTAAAAATCTTCTGACTCTTCCACAAGAATTGCTGGTTTTTGTTAAATTAAAAATAGGTTTTTTGGGAGATAAAGCCGATTGAAAGTTCAGATGCAGATAGTGAAGGATGACCAGTGGTGGATAGGATTATAGGGAGTATATAATCACACTCCATATTCCATAAGCGAACAATTTGTTTTCAAATCTTCATATTTTTTTAATTTTCTCATTGTAAGTAGTTTGTAGATTGTGTGGCTTGGTTCCTGCAATATCTATGAAGTGTGTGATTTTCGTGAGTTTGACTATTAGAATACTATATGGTCCGTTGTAATGGATTGCCTTGTAGGCGAGAATTGATCTATTAACATAAATTTTGTACCTGCTATTCTCTGAAATGAGTTTTGGGAAGTATTTGTAGTACGGGATATAATAATAATAATGTCATGATGAAACAAGTCCATAAAGTCCCAATAGTAATTTCTCCAACCAGAGTAATTCCAAAAACTATACATTCCAGTTTAAAAACAATAAATTTACCCAAACACATTTACATATCTCTGTAAAAAGCCATTATTATTGCAACATCCCATAGAGTTACAAAGTTTTTACCTCTAGAAAATTGAAAGAGAAATGGACACTTGGTCTCTCGGTCCGTGCCATTTTATCAATTAGCGTGTGCTGAGAAAACAAAATTCAACTATATAATAATAATAATTTGTTAAAATAAGACCAGACTTAAGTACATTTTCCGAACAAAACATGTGTGATAGGCTAAGACATCTAGTCAACAAACCACTTATAAGTACTGCAGAACAGAACTTGATTAGATATGAAGCCAATCTAAATCACTTTCAGAATCCACAATGTGCGCACACACCAGTCGAATCGGAAACACCCGATCCAGAAGCAAGTGAAGAGTCCAACAACAAAAGCAAACTGGAGAACAGTCAGGAGACAAACAGGAGATGGACCCAGAAGAAGAACATTTGATCAAGTCCGATTTGGAGAGGGACTAGACTTTATATGCTGCAACTGATCAAAAATTTTAGACAACCCCTCAAAAGAATACACCCTAATAGAACCACATTTCAACTCCTAAATACAATAAACAAAACTTTGAAAGAAACAACGTTTGATACACTCGACGATCTACAGCTGCACTGACCATCCTCTTGGCACAAAATGTCTATTGCAAAGTAAATAATAGCGAATGTTGTACTGAAACCAAAATACCTAAATGGAGATGGAGAATAGAAAATAAAATCAAGCAATTTAGAAGTGATTTATCTAAAGCGATAGTTTTGAAAGATCAGGGCGACCAGTGTAAACAGCGGCAGTGTACACAGAATTCTTAAAGGTCAGAAGATTTCTGTGCGGGATGCAGATTTTCAGAGCAGATTAGATGTATTTATCGACACTTTAAAACAAAAAATTGCCGCTCTACGAAAACGACTGCGTCGTTACAATATCTCAAACAGAAGGAAAGTAGAAAATAGAAAATTCACTCTGAGTTAGAAACAGTTTCATCAGAATCTATCTACAGAATCAACTGAGAATGAAACACAGGCACAGAAGTTAGTTGAATTCTGGAGTATCCAGCGGTCTCATCCTGCACAGCACAACACCAAGGCCCCTTGGTTGGAAAATGAATTATCTAGACCCAGTGAAGAAATGGGAGAACCTACTGCTTATTTATAGGATGTAAATGAAGTCCTCAGAAAAATACATAATAATAATAAATTTATTGTCAAAAAACAGTACAAACTGCGTATGACCACGTGGAGGAAAAAAAACTAATTTACTTGTATTTAGTATTTACTAAATAACTAATAATTGGGTATAATCATGGCCAGACGGAATACATAATTTTTGGTCAAAGTATCTAACAGCCTTGCATACTCCTTTGTTGAACGCCATCAACATAGTTATTGACAACTCAAAAAATTGCAGACCTATTACTTGTCTTAATACGATGTACAAAATTCTTTCATCTATAATCGCGCAGAAAGTAACCCAACATATAGAAACCGAGAATATACTAACCCAAGAGCAAGAAGGGTGTATAAAAGGGACTCAGTGATGATACAAACAACTGTTAATTGATACGGTTGTAGTGAGTCAAGCAAAGAAAAAGAAAAGAAATTTAGCTGTTACTTGGATCGACTATCAAAAAGCGAACGATTGCGTCCCACATTCTTGCTCTTGAAAATCCAGACCATCTACAAAATTCACCCTTAAGTAATCAGTTTACTTAAAACTCTCATGAACGGCTGGTGCACACAATTAGAATTGAAGAATGACAGTAAAACAAAAAGACCAAACCACATACCCATTCGACGTGGCATTTTCCCGGGCGATACAATCAGTCCAACTTGGATTTGCTTCGCACTCAACCTTTTGTCGACGATGTCGAAAGAATCGGGTTTTGGATTGAAACTTCTCGAAGGAAGCAAAAGGATTCATACCATTAGTCATTTGTATGACTGAAATTATTTGCTAAAGATAAAGATGAATGTAACAGCACACCACAAGCCCATATGCGATGTGCGTACGCTTTTGGTGGAGAAGCGGGATTCAACCATAAACCACAACCTTTATGGTAGAGTTCGCTGCCACACGTAACATGATTAATCTGTTACCTGGCGGTGAGGTTCACCGCAATCTAAGAGATTTCTATGTTTGTGAACCAGAAATGGAAAAATACTACCCAAATAAAGTACTTCCTAAGGGAGTCGCCTCAGATGAGGAGTTTAGTCTCTACGAGACCACCTCAGAGGTCTTTGGGTTTCACAAGTTGAATGAGAATTGTAGACGGGCCCGGGTGGCGAACGGGATGGCGCAGTCGGTAGGCGCATGAGCGCGCAGAGCTCAAGGTCCCGGGTTCGAACCCCGGTCCCGTCTCCCATTTTCATACGACGTAACATGATTAATTGAAAGTGTTGTGTAATCGTCAAGTAATAGGACTAAAGACGTTCTTTTATGCAAAATCTGAAATGTCTCCACTACACAAAACAGTAGTATCGAGTGACAAAGGGTACACTCCAATGAACTTCTGTAACAGTGAAAACTATTCTATCACCACATTCAAGGACAGGTTGAAGGCGTGGAAGACCAAGCCTCTCCATTGCAGATATCCCCATGCTCTTGAAAATGCCGATAATGATGCCTCAGTGCAATGGCTCAGAGATGGGTCTATATTTGGAGAGACGGAGAGATTCATGCAAGTAATCCAGGATCAAGTCATCGCAACCAACAACTATAAAAAGTACATTGAAAAGCAAAATGTTAACGAGAAATGTAGAATCTGTCACCTGTCATCAGGAACATTAGATCACTTTGCCAGTGGATGTATAAATTTAGCTAACACACAGTATCTGCACCGGCATAACCTGACTACTAACATTATAAACTAATCTATTGCAACAAGATTCGGACTTTTTAACAGAAGTAGCTGAAATGGTCACTCCCTATTATGAATACCGAGCAAGACCTACAATAGAAAACAAAGTTCTTAAACTATTTTATGACCTACCAATACACACAGTTAAAACAGTCCCAGATATTATACCACATAATGTCATGGAGCGAAAACCATTCATCCAGTATTGATGTCACCCATCCAGCAGATCATAACATTGACAAAGCAGAAATGGATAAGATTTCAAAATACATCCCACTTTAATAGAATATAAAGACATTTATAAACTCGAAACTGTAGAAATTCTACCAATCGTTGTTACAGCAAATGGCCTCATCGTTATAGCAAAAGAACCTGAAAAACAATTCGGAAAAACTAAATCTGCATTCCAAAAAACGTTTTCCCAATATCCAAAAATCTGTTAACTTAGAAATTTGTCTTATTAATCGCACCGTACTTAACTTACCAAGCCAGAAGTGAGCCATGCTAGATAGCCGCCCCTCAAACCATTTTTAAAAAAACCGGGTGAATAATCCCCGAGAAGAAATTGTACAATAATAATAATAATTTTCTGTCGGACGAGTTCCTGGTATATTGGTCGCTGCGGGAACCATATTCCAAGATGTTGTCCCTATCTATATTAATTGTACGATATCTGTATGCTGCATGTATTAAGAACAGTGGATTTCTGCAAGACAATTACGGTTGGTTTTTTTACTGAGATTTTCTGTAAGTTTCTCTTTAAGTGGTTTCTGTACGATTCCTGTACCTGAAATTATTATGGGAAGAATTTGTCTACAAGATTTCCGCTGCTGTTGAATTAGGAATGCTGGGTCACTTTATTTCCTGATTTTCTCCGCACAGGTCTTTTGAATGTTGATATTATTGGGGATGGCTACATCAATGATGAATGTTATTTTATATCTATTATAGTTATGTTATTATCATTTTTCTCTCAACTTCAGTTGGTTTGAAAAGCAAGTTTTTCTTGGAGGAAGAAATCTATTTCAGGATCAAAAACTTTCTGGTAACGTGAGTTGCAGACAGAAGGACACTGAGCTGCAGTGAGTTTATTACATTGCTATTGATTTGGAGTTTTTTTAAAAATAGAATCAACTACACATTGGGCTCTTAGAGGTTGGGATTTGATTATTATTAACATTATATAATTTTTACTATAGCTTCTTTTTTTTAACCAACCGAGAATGTTAGATAACCCAAAGATCGGGTTTTGGCTGCTGCTCAAAGAAGGAAGATGAAGCGCTGTTTCGATATTTCGTTCAAGGGATAAGACCTTTGTGTTGCGTGCAATGTTGCCAACTGTATAGTTTTAAAACTGAGAGATCGTCTCAGTGGGAGAGTGTCCTTCAAACTCCTAACCGGACCATCGACAGAAACTCTCTTCACCTCATTCAGTCGATAAATAGGGTTATGTTCTGGTAGAGGTTCATTTCCTTCTCACTCGACGCACTTAACCTATTACGATCTAAGGTGACTGCAATATCAATATCTGCACTTTATTGATCAGGTTTATTTGCTTCTACAGCCCTATCGCTAATGATCGCTGTATCCCACAGTAGTTTGGCCCTATTGTTTGCAAGAAATTATTATTATTATTGTTATTACCATTGTTGCATTAACAATAGGATTTTGAAGAGGTTGTATCGTGACGCGACGACTTTTGTTCTGTTCCTTTGTTGTTGTTGTTGTTGTTGTTTCAACCGCCATCGAATGGCGCTGAAGTGATAGCGAATCAAGGATTTAGAAGACGACGACGACATATTTAGTGGAAGTGCGCGTTGGTGGTCGGCGAGGTCTCCTCTTGTGTATCGTTCGTCTCCCTTTTCATTGTGTGTAGTTGCGGTACATCATTTCTTTTATCTCCCTGCGGTTCAAATGAACGACGGGCGGGGGGAAAGGTTGTTGAAGGTGTTTGTTCTGGGTATTTACACGCTTCCCTCCCTCCCTCCCTCTCGAAGCGATGGTGGGGAGGGGGAAGAGGAGGAGAGGAACGTTTGAGCCAATGGTGTCGGGTCTGTGCGTTACAACTCCCCTAAATCGGTTGAGGTTAGTACTCGCGTAGCTACAAGTAACTCACTAAAATACTAACCCCTAATCATCGTCGTCGTCACAAATAAAAAAACAAAAACAAATAAATAACACTTGTATTAACTCTGCGTGATTAAAACTCGGAAAAAGACCGACTTTTAAATGATGGAAGTGATAGAAAGTTACAATGAATGTAGTAAATTTCCCGACGTATTTTTTACATCACTTTCATCTATAGGTCATCTTTTGGACATCTCAGAAAGATATTTAACACTTTCTCTTTCCTTTGAGAGACGCATAAATCACACGGAAACCGTTGTCCTCGGCGGCCGCCATTGTCTTACATTTTGCTCTTATGCATTTTAAACGCGTCCAGCGAGTTATTATTTATATTGTATATTAGTAACTGATAGATAGAAATTAATATATGTTTTTTCATCGTTATCGTTCATATTGTTGTGTTTGGAAACGATTAAAACAATTTTTAAAAAACGAATTAATGAATTATACATCTGAGCGATTAGACGAAGTGCGAGTGCTGCTCCCACCTTAAGCGAATGCAAAGGGCGCTCTCCTGAGAAAGGCGAAGGGAAGGGGGCAGAGATGCAGAAACTGGAAAACAAATTATCAACATCTGACGAGTAAAGCCCGAAATACTCTAGAACATAATAGACGCGAATCTGTCAATTCCTACGAACAATGAACAGATGTTGCGAAATTTCTCATTTTATTTTTGCAGTACCTTGTCAATCACGATCTAACATGTTTTTTAGATATAGGCATCTCTTAATACGTTCTTCGTTTCCTTCATACACACAAGCCCTGAAATGCCATGAAATATTACTTTAACTTCAGAAACCTAATTCAATAACAGTGCGTCAATAATAGGCAGAATATAACAAAATATATTAAACTATTAAAAAAATCAGTAATAAACCACACGACCCTACTAAATAGACATATTTCACGAAATAATCGAACTTTTTTTTCTTTTTCTACACTTTTGACTTAGAAGCAAATGTGGCTTACTAAAAACTCATATCAATATTTTAATTTTTGATGACGACCCATGTCACAGGGTGGAAACGATGTGACGTTTTGAATTTTTTAGTGAAACACGTGCCTGATTAATAGGGTCGTGTTTTTTATTACTGTTATCACTGAAGAAACAGACGTTATAATGATAAAAAAAAGTAAGTAATTTTCATATCCCTACCCGTTTTTTGCAGTCCGTCCCACAAAAACGCTTCTTCGCGTATCATTTCGAGTAGTTTCTAATTATGACAGAATCAACCTAAGCTCGACATCAACATATAACGTTTTTTTTATATTTTCTTCTTCGTTCAGTGCACAAAAAATATTTGGTTCGCCGCCATTACGTTCATTATTTGCGCTTTCCAGACTTTTATTAATCACGCGACAGAGTAGCCTCTTTCGTCAACCCAATCTTTCGCGTAAAACGAATTGATAGTAAAAGAGCACAAGAGACCAAAGCCACTTCTAATGCGAATACAGGGTTCGCTCTCGCTCTCTCTCTTCTTCTGCATGAAAAAAATAAAATAAGCACCTCTTCTTTAATGATTAAGCGTCGATTTTTGTTAACTAGTTACATTAGCAGCACATCTGCATGCTTTTGTCTATACACCATATTATATTTCTCTTTTATTTTTTTTCTTTCACTTATTCACTATAAGTGTTTTAGCTATAAAAAGAAAAGTCATAATTTATAATTTATCTTCCTTTAATTAATTTATAGCTGTATATTTGTTACCTATTAAAAGTAACACTTTTCCACAACCTTTCAATTACTAACGATAATTCCTCTTTATGCTCGATTTCTAAAGGAATAAAAGATTTTCTTATTTGGAAGGTAATTGGGATCCCTGAATTTTCGCTTAAAAATCTCCCGTCAGTTACTACCCGCCGTCAATCAACTGGTTGATTTCCACCCTCTCGTAAAAATTGAATCTATGCGGCAGATAAAGAAAATAAGCACTTAGATCAAACACTCAGGACTTTTTCAGCCTTTAGAAACGGGTTTCAAAAACAAGCACTTTCTGAGGTTTCTAAGTATCTTACGAACCCTCAACTAGTGCCTAGTGCTCCTTTCCCCCTAGCGCCCCGAAGTAAAAGACTCGCTTGGGAGAGAGCTTCTTCATAATGTAACACGTGGGTATTGATTCTTTACAAAAGAGACTTTGCGTAAAGAAGAAAATAGAGCACCGGAGTTCAAACGTGATGTGCAACTCTCTCTCTCTTCAGAGAGACCACCACATGGTCTCCACCTCATGCCAAACACTCACGCGCACACATTCTATACTGCACGGCCTAAAGAAGAACAAAACTATTTCAGCATCTTTTTAAACCGAAAGCAATTGTTCTAAAAAAAATTTCCGCGGACTGAGATAAGGCACCGACAATATTATGACGAACTGGAGTTTGTTATTAAATTTACATCGTAATTTTTTTTTTATTAATTTAAATTCACATTTGTTTTCGTTTCTTTACATTCATGTTGGCTTTACATTCATGTATAGACTCCACTGGCTTGAGAGCATTCAATACTGAGTAGTACTCTAGAAAAAGAAAAAAAAAATAAGTAGACAAAACATCCATGTCACATGTCCATTATGAAAAATATTAATAATATAAATAAAATGTGAATGTGAACCGAAACGAACAGAGGGGGATGAGGTCGTTTGGGGGTTAAACACAAAATAATACAACTACCCTATTTCCTTAAAATGGAGGAATACTAATTTAAAATGGTTCTAATTGTTTTCCACTTCATATTTAATTCTGTTGTTGAACAGCTAATGGGTGCTCCCGTTGAACATTTAGCGAAATATGAGATAATAAAAATCTGTACGATGACTACAGTTTTTCCAAACGATTAACACACTGTCGAATAAGTAAAAAGCGCTATTTAGAATAAAACTCTCGCGTAATGAGTACGAGATCGCTCTGCGCTAAATGCTGTAACGCTCTCCATTTCGATGGGTCTCAATGCACATGACGGACCACATCGTTTAACCACGATAACGACTGCACACAACCTTAAATTCTTCACTTTTTCATCTCAATTGGTTGGATTTTAGTGAGTTACACGATCAAACGTGTCGTTGCGATACCCATTGCATTTGTTGCTTAGAGCCTAATCGCTTAGGGTAGCCGAAAACTCTATTTAAGGATGTGACAAAGTTGATTTGACAACACGTTTTTCATTCTTACAACATTATTGGTCATTAATTTTCCAAAGCAGTTTGTCGTCCCGAACAGCTACTTGCGTTGTCAGATTAATGTAACGATGAGAAAGTTATTAGAGAACTGGGCACCTTCACAAAAACACTCCAAGCGGGACACAGTAATCAGCATAGGAGGGCAGAATGAGATTCACTTGGGAGGTCATTTCCGAGCTTTTGAACATATACAAAAACTAAAAACTGCCTCTGAGCACACAAATATACTACTGTCTAGCCTGCCTCCGCCCTTCAACGTTCCACGAAATAACTTCGGTCACAAATATCACATTTCTTTATTTGCATCCACACGTGACTGCTAAGGAGTTTACCCAGCATTTAGCTTTACACCTAAGACCAACTAAGGAACATCACTTCGGTTCTCTCCAATCTTCACGTCTGACCTCACATCATCCACCTGTCCCTTCACCCACTCCTACACACCCTCCCTGTCCCTACCTCATCACCACCACCTTCTCATCACCGTGATCAAATGAGTCATTGCACCAAGGTATACCTTCTGTGGGGCAGCATCACGCTCATTCTCCTCGCCCTTGACACACAGGAAAGGATCATTCAATTCCACGCTATCATAAGCAAGCATTTAAATATATATCATACAAAGGTTCAATTAATACTAGTTCTAGAGGAAGATCTCATAGTAACAAGAGAGTACAAATCAGTGGGTCCACTGTATCGTAAAACAGTAAATGTGCCAGAAGTGACATTGAGTGCTTTGTTTCTAAAGAAGAGATACGTAATAAACTCAACAACAAACGTGTTCTTCATCGCATCATGTCGAAGGCAGTTCACAAAAACTGTTTTAAATCAAATTATAAAGAAATAGTTGAATTGTATGACTACGATCCACAAATGTGAGTGATAATGACTCATTTGCTATAATTGTTGAAAGGACGGGAAGAAAAGTTACATAAAGCAATTCCCAATGACACAGACCCACCTGGATTCAAACCGTGACCAGCAATTCATCTCAGCACTTGACCCCTATTGTATCTTAGCTATTCACTTAAACACCTGAGGAACCTTCTTTCCATTCAGAGTCTCTCTGTAGCTGCGACACGAGTTCACACGAGCAATACAAACGAAGGAAGAGAGAAATCAGGCAACAAAAACACCTCCTAGACACTCGAACAATCTTAGCTCTGGGAAGAAATAAAAATGATTCGAGAGAAACATTGCGACGCCAAAGATACAAATGAAATGTTGTGCGTGTATTTCTTCACGTCTACCTACAAGGTGAAAATGGCGACGAGCCTAGAATCGAACCCGGGACTCCTGCTTTGATCACAGGGGTGAAGACCATCACGCAACCCGTTCGCCTTCCTTAATTGAACACCGTAAGGTGTAAGAGAAATAGATCGGGTGGTGTAGTGGGTAACAAACACACCTTCGATCAATACAGGCGTCCCGGGGTAGATTCCAGGCTCATCGCCAATTTCACCGGAGTGAAAGTCACCACAAATGAAATATTCATTACTTAAAATACTCACAGACATATTAAACGACAGAAATGTTTTCATAAAATAATTTGTTAACATTTTTCATTAAAACGCAGTCGTGTAATAAATAATAACAAACCAGCGGTACATGTATATATTCTCTTTCTTTCGGAAACGAAGGAAATTTCGATGAAATTCACAAAAGGAGAAATTGAATAAAAAATACGAAAGTATTAATCTGTTACGGTAAATTCAATTGTGATTTTCGTAAGATAAAAATGAGTGTAGTAGACAAGCTATCGAACTATCGTATCAGATGACAAATAACTCCGAAACTCCTATTACCAATCGATCGAATAAAACTCCGGGGAAACAAAGCGTTGCTAAGGGAAACAAGGCGATTGTGAAAATTCCAAATACGATTGTCTTTCGGTTTTTCGCACTGCGCTCTCCTAAGCTGTGTTTTGTTCACAGTGCGCAAAAGAAGACAATGAATTGGACTTCACAACTCGAAATCTCCTCTGTCTGTTTCGGGGATTGCTTGCGGAAACGTCGAAGAAAATAATTTCCCACCAGATTTTGTCACTGGAATATACACTACTCTGGAATTTTCTTCTTTTACAACAATTATTAGAAAAAGCGGCAGATATTTCAAGAAACTACGCTGCATTGAACTTCGTTTATGTAGAGCCTGTTAAATTATATAGTCCACAAGCGCGCGAACTGATATTTCTGTATAAAGGAGAAAAGAAAGAAGAAACATTCAGTTATTTTAAAACATCGAAAGTCTCCCGAAGACTTAACGCATAAAAATCTGCAGTTCTTTTGTTACGAGAGTTTTGTTCTAAATTATTAAAGTTAATGGATACCAAGCGATGAATTATGAATGAAAAGGTTTTAGTGGAAATCAACAAAGTGACAAATAACAGCCGTTGTGCTTCAGCGCGAACGTCCGTCGATTAATAACTCACCCACAACAAGAACCGAAGGTGCCGGGACTCGAACCCGAGATCTGCACTTGCCGCAGGTGTGCTATCCACTGCACCACCCGCCTCGACTCCCAAGTCCGCACGCAACTTCCACCAGGCCTGAAGAAGTTGCGTACGGACTTGGGAGTCAAGGCACTGGACAGCGTATCTGCGGTCAGGGCAGCAGGTCCCGGGTTCGAGTCCCGACGGCTGTTGACGTTGCAAAACACTCCTGCACGAGTAGGTGAGAGAGTTAAGAGAGAACGTGATGGGTGGTGAGTCGAATCCCCATTTCATCGATTGTGATATTTATTCGGTTTGAACGATGTGAATATGCGAAAAGGATGAAGCATCGCGGACCCTGACAAATTTTCCAGAGCGATTGCAAAGATGGAGAATGAATATTTCGAAAGAGAAGCAACAAAATATGTATCAGAGTGATTTACGCGAATAAAACAAGACAAGAAAATAGGAATGGAAAAAGAAGGCAATCGCCAAGAATCCCTCGTAATATCGTCAAGGAACAGGGTTTTAGTGAGTTGAAGAAAATAAAGAAATAAAAAAATATTAAGTCTAGGTACAAACAGATGAGGTCAGCACCTCGCTCTGGCCGCTTTGACCCCATGATAGACCCAGTACTCATTTTACATAAGACCGAGTAGGCCTGGGAGTCAGTCTGCACGTTGAGGTGCGATGAAAACTCCCGCTCCCCCCTCTGAGGATCGAATGCTTCTGGCCAGCGCTCTATGGCAGCCAGTCCGTCGTCGAATGCGATGACGATGAGAGAGAAAGAGCCTTCCTTGTACGCCGTCACGGATCTGAGTCTCTTGGTTGAAGGGGTCGGGTTTCATTCACGCTCTGAGGTCGTCATGTCTATTGCCCTCTCCCCTCACCCTTTGCGATGAAATTGATGACCTCGTCAATGAAGGAAATCGAATCAATGGGATCGAATGGATGGAACTTCCCAAGTACTTGGTTAAGTATACCTAGGTCGCGAAACAAAAAAATATATTGAAAGTGCACCTGAATTAGTCATTTTCTTCCCTTAATAAATGACACAATAAATTTAAAAGAACACCGTTTTAGAAGCGCTTGAAACATCTCTGTTTTTCGATAGCTAACACGTTTTTTGCTGGTATTTTTTCTTCTCCGGAAGCAAGCAAGAGACCACCCCATAAATTCCGATCATGGACTCTAAGGCAGAAGCGGATTTAAAATTGTAAACCATCTGTACTATTTCATACTGTGAACTATCCCCGTCGACCAATATTCAAGAAATGTATAATATTAATGTGAGTGGATATATTTATATGAAATGGCTCGTGAAATGAAAAGGACAGGAAACTTAACGCTTACAGGACAATTGGGTAAATTACATAAGAGACGAGACTACATTCACCATAATGGAGAAATATGCTTGTAACTTATAAAGTGCAAGAAAGGTGATAAAGAAAGAAATGGATAAAACTTGATAGATAGAAATTAACCTGGAGAAGAGAGAACATTAACTTCAATATGCTGTACACACGATGAGTGACCCAAGTAACAGAGGGAGAGCCCTGGCAGTAAAGAAAAGGGATGTAACGAAATGAAAAATAATTATTTTCAACTAGAAATTGATTGCGCACAGTAATTAGTGAAATCACCTAGGTGAACCTTGTGCGCACAGGTACATAGACTACAGCACAATGTTTTTGAAGTGATGTTACGCAGAGAGTCCTTAACACAAGTCGAAACGGTGGCGTCAGATGAAAATGGAGACGAACCGGGAATTGAATCCGTGACTCACGCATTGCTTGGAGAGGGGGGGGTGCCCGTTCGCCTTCCTCAACTGCACATCATTTCCAAGGGCTCTAATGACCTTGATGTAGGCGAGCCCTAAAACCCCAATTAAAAAAATCCATCCCGATCTGGTTCCCGTATGTCCAGTATGAGGATGTGTCTCAGGTCTTCCGGGATTAGGTCTGGGTGGAAGTGGTGTACAGTTGTGGAAGGTGAAAAGGTGGTGTAGTGATTAACACCCCTGCGAACAACGCAGAAGGTCCCAGGTTCGATTCCTCGCTCGTCGCCATTATCACTTGACCGAATGTTAACACACATGTTGTCCATAAGTATACGATGAATGACGTAGACTGAAGACGTAATCCTCTGTTTGCTGCAGGTGTACGTGTTGAGACGAGGCGAAGAAGGTTCTGACGTAGTGAGTGGTTGGAGGAACCGGGAGGCGCCTTCTTCTTCTTCTTCTTCGTCCTCCTCCTCCTCCTCTTCTCTTTCATCCTATTCGCAGGCGTGGGTGGAGCCAGAAAAAGTTGGCGACGGCGAAGGAGAGGATCAACCGCGATGGGACTTGGCTCCACACCCCGACGTCACCCTGGGTGAGTCCTCACACGTCCTCGTTTGCAACCCAAATCCCTCCCTCCATGCTTCGCTCCTCTGCATATGCAAGCAGCTGAGCTGCGAAAACATTTGTTTCAGCTCTTACGAAATTAAGCCTTTTCCTTCCCTCACTCACCAAAATCTAATACAAACAGATGAAATTACGAAAATCACCATCTGTCACTCGATCACCAGCAGGCGACGAGTCCCTCGACCAGAGGCTTCTCTTTCTTTTTCTCACTCGTGTAATACTCAAACGCATGTGAGTTGACACTGAATGGCTGCGTAAGACGAATTGCCAACTTTTACGAATGTTTAAAATCACCTAATAAATATTAGTATAGTAAATAGTAGTATAAAAAACAGTTATTTAACGTACAAAAATCACAAACTAAGGCGCAACGTTATTCCCTCTACAGAACAGTAGCAAAGGAGCAATTGGGTTGAATTGAAGGGCGACGTACACTTGGGCATTGTCCATAGAGCTAATGACAAGTAAAAGCGTTGAAGGCAGTGCGATAAAGCCAGTTACTGACAATAAATAAATAACATTGAGCACGTTGAGCGGAAATTTAATTACTGCTAATGTTTTACAATAAACTAATTTAAAAAAACCTTCCCCTTCATATTTCTCGAAGTTAAGTAACATGACTTTCAACGCTGACTGTCTTTCATTTGATTGTCTTTTCCTCGGTTCATTTCAATTGCATGAAACTCATTCGTATAGAAAAATTTCTCACTTTCCACGTCCAAATCACACACTCAGGTAAATTGCACTTCCCAGGTAATTTGTCTACACGAATGACTTTTCGATACGAGTTAATTTCCTTTGCTACCCATTTGTTTTAATCACTTACAGAAGAAGTTACATGACAATTCAAAGAACACTAAAATGTGTAATGTATCTGTCCGAATGCAAGGATTCCTGCCACCGCGCATCAGCATACATTTGTATTCGTAGATTTTCACAGTACTTCGCGACGCCGATTTGTCTCATCATTATGCGTCAACACTATTATGAATAACTTAGAAACATGACCTATATTTAAATAATGCACACGCATAATGTTTCTAATATAAACTAGAAAGAATAAACTTTATTATAAAATGAAGTCGTATACACCTGATACATTTTCCGAATCCGATCGTAAAAGTATGCTTTTATGAATGCTATTTCTCACATGTATTTTTTTTTAAATAACTCCATTCTTCATGTGGAACTTCATCTTTACATTTTCGAAGTGCATTAGATGATTTCGTTTCAGGGAAAGGTGGCGCTGTGAGCGGAGTGGGAGACGCCGTCGGTCTCTTGCTTCTGCTTTTGGCCGCTGTGCTGCTCGTGATGCTTCTGGGCACCTCAGCCATCGCAGCGTGTGTCTATCAAAGGTAAAACGTGTATACACGCTTTGTCTACTAATATGTAAACTTAATGGTAATACCTACACTTCGCGAGGCAAGAAAGGTACTTGAAAAAGGCAAAAGAAAGGTTTGAAAGGTGGATGAGACAGGAACGATAAGAGAGATCTATTCAAAAAGAAGAAGAAAAGAGGACTGAACAGCAAACGAACATGGATGGCAATTGACAGAAGGGAGAAGGAAGTGAGATGTAAAAGGGAGAAAATAGATCTTGTATAATGACATTGTGTTAGGCTAGGTGCTAAAAAGACTTATTAAATAAAACTAAAGAACAACCTCATGAGGCCTCATGGGGAGAAGTATTTTTGGAGGTTCCTACAATTCAGGTATTGGAGGTCCCCATTCGCACATATTCAACACTCTGGTATAGTAAAAGGAATTGAAACTTCAGTTTTATTTATTAAAAAGCTCAAATATTATTTAGTATATGCTTTTCAAAATATTTCGGATAACTTAATGTTCAAATTTACGAGTTAAAAAAAAATACTTGGTGACCAATTTAGAGGCCCTTCACAGGACCGGACACTACGCCCCAGGTTGGGTCCGCTACTCAATACGGCAAAGCAGAGAAAAGAACATTCTGCAAGACTCGGTGTAGGGCTTCGAGAATTAGTTACATTGTTCTGCGAAGTATTTCGAGCAATTGATAATAGTTGCGTCCACCGAATAGTGTAGGGTTTTGAGGAAAAAAGGATTAAAACCGCAATAGACCCAAGTAATAGACTTTAGAAATTGTTTAAACAAGTAAATTCTTTTACGTTATGATGAACGATCTCCTGGACGCGTTGAGTATCACGTGTCAATGACTCCTCCTCCTCCTCCTCCTGTTTCGACGCTCCGATCGCTTCTTTTTCTTTCCCGTTTCACTCTTCTTCTTCTTCTTCTTCTTTCTCTTTTGCTCGTCTCTCTTTGCTGATCGTCTCCTCTTGTGTCTCCAACATATCGCTCCCTTAGACCCAAAGTATGTCAGGAGAGAAGACGCTGCCCTTATCCAAGCGAGCACTACGGGTACATTAAGGATTCAGATCGGGTTCCACTTGGACTGGGTGGCTGAGTGCAGTGAGTGTACTATTTGACGAAAGATGAGACTATACCCCTTTAATTTCTACTACTTCAAAATTCAAGACATGCTTCACATAACTTCAGATTCAAATGAAGTCCGTCTACCTAATATTTTAAGTTGAAAATATGATAATATCCTTCAGAATATAAATTTTTTTTTGAATACATCAAAACAGAAAACATCTTGTCATACTTAGGGCCAGTTTATGAAGAAAACCGCTTTTGCATAATAATTTTTTCTATATATTTTAATTCTAAAAACAAAATTTTAAGTCCGCGTTAATTTTATTTAAAATTAAAATATTCCCACAATCACACATCACGCAGTCGCGAAAATAAAGAAACAACATAGCAGCGAGATGCGGTAAATGAGTTAAATGCAAAAAAATCAAGTGAAGAGTTAGTGATACTCACCAGCTGATAGAGGCGCTACAGTCGTCCGCAATTGCATGGTCAGCATAGCGACGTCGCAAATGTATGATACTAGATAGTGATATTACTATGATAGTACAAGAAAATAGTTAATATTTCTCTAAATACAATACCTCAATTTAAGTAATTAAATTTTCCCAGATAAAATTTCGTTTTACAAATTTCTTCTGAATCATAATTGTGTTTTCCAGACGTCGGCGCCGCGAGAGAAAAGCTGCACAGTTGGCTGCATTGGTTGCTACAGACGATGGCCTGATATCGGCTTGGAACAACTAATAACTCACCAAGGCTACGAGGAAAATTAAAAAAATATTCCGACATGCGAGTCAGGAACAGATTGAACTATTGTGAAGGGTTGTGAATGTGTATTGCCTACATATATTCAGAGACAAACGCTGTCCGATGATTTTTACTTGTTGCTTCCTGTAGGACCGAATTATTTGATACTCCAAAGAAGTGATGGTTTTCTCCGATTCGTTGGCAGCAGATAGAATTTTGCATTTTCAACTTCACTAGTGAAAGCTACCCGATTCGTTCTTTCAACTGGCAATTCGCCGTTTCATAGGTGCTCTATAGTTAATGGGACGGGGCACCACGTTTGGAAAGACCGTGACGTTGGGCGCAATGTCACTGAACGTATAGAAGAAGTCTCTTGTTGTCTTCTTCTAATCTACTATTGGTCCCTTTTGAATTAAGCGAAACAATGCTCAAACTTATGTCTTCTAGATCAGCTTTTCGCCATTCAACTCACCGCGCTGAAGAAAGATAGAGAAACGCTCCAGGTGCGCCAACCTACTGAACATAAGCCGTCACGTTCGGAAAGGATCTGCGGCGTGGGAGTGGTTTATCCAGTTTGTCTAGTTGAGATCACTGGATGAGACATCACGCGGGCCGTGGGTTGAAAACACACGCGCTCAGATGCACGTTTAGCTATCACATGACTTGAGTTTCAAATGGTGCAAAAGACCTATATCCCATCTCTACTCGATTTCCTCATAATACTTCCTGGCGAACCTTAGTTTTAGACTTCATGTGCATAGACCGCCTGTGCGTATATGCAACCCACAATATTCAGCTGTATTACAAAATAAAGTGTTGCCTAAGTGGTATTCTCATATTAAAAAATACATTGATAAAAAAGTTTCATGATTAGAAATTATGTTGAATAGCGATCTGAAACAGAATGTAATAAAAATTAAGAAAAATGGAAAAGTGTCTGAAAATAGATCTTCCAGACCAAACGTTATGAGTAGAGAAAAGCGATAGAGGGACGAATGAGATGAAAAGCTGTTTTAAAAGTTGCATAAGACATGGTACGGGATAAATGTAACTATACTGTAAAAGCCCAGAGTGTTAGGATAATTTCTCCTCAAGACAAGCAAACTCAAATCCATCGGAGGTATTATAGCAGTACGCTTTCACAAATTTTTACTCGTAGCAAAAAAACCCACGTCTAAGAATCTCGAAAAATTTCAATAAAAGAAAATCAACGAGGAATCTCTCATCATTTTATGGAAATGAGAACCAGGAAGAGAGAGAAACCACACGTTATAAGAAACACAACAAAGAAACATTGTTGGCTCATTCAATATCTACATAGACATGGATTCATAATATTAACAAATAGCATGCATTATATTACCATTCGAGCTAAACGTTTTTGTATAATCTTCAAAAAAAATAAAATAAAAATCTTGTTAAACCACATATAATTTTTTTAAATATAAAACATGCCCTACTGTTATAAGTAAAATCGTACATACGTTTTATTTCACTTGTCGGTAGCAAAAAACCCGGAAACAAAGTTACTTCACTAGAAATTCAAACTTCACTTATCAGATTCTCCAGAGACGAAAATGAAATAACACGAGTTTTGTTTCGTGTTTCTGTTTCTGTGACGCATTCAAACACAGAGACGAGACGTTCCCTGCGTTGAACGATCACTTTGTCACTGTTTGAGTTTCACGACGATAAACACACTTTAACTTTGCCTCTAACTCGGTTCTATTGTAATAGACGTATAGATAAGAGTTACTTCTGTTGTGCATTCACTTCACTCTTGAGTGGTGTTGCTATTACTGGGACGGCGCACAATGGTTCGGATTTTTCAAAAGGTGGACTTGGAATACTACAAAACAGTAAGTGTGTATAACCTTCTGTTACTTGAGTTATATCGTTCACTGTATGGAGGATAAGTCGTTGCTTGTGTGAGGGATTCACACAAGCAGATTCGACACGTCTCATCTCGCTGAGGCTGAGAATACATGACTGACGTTCATGGAATACAATGCAGGGGAAACGCAACGGGGGAACAGTGACAAATTCCACGTGGCTTCAATAGCAGCGCCGCACAGTGGGTTCCAATTTTTACAAAGGTGAAACGAAAGTGCCAATTTCGCTCAGTTTAAAATTGTTTTCGATACAAAATTGAATGCTGATTAACATTTGTCATGTGCTATTTTTCATAAATATGAGTCCTTCACACGTAAAAATAATATGTAAGGGACAACTGTAGCGGAGAAAATCGCCCAGTATGAATCTGTAGCAGTGAAACCTAGAATACTGATAAGTATTTATCGTCCTTAACTTGTTGACATAAAAACGTCTCGTGTATCCCTGCGGTCTTGGTACCTACAATGCTTGCTACAATAAGTGACAAAGGTAGGCACTACGCCACGGGCCGCCTCAATAACCGACCTTAATACCCACCTACCTCGTATCGCCCCAAATAGATAACGGCTTCAATAGCACTAAGCTACATTTCCCATTTACACACACTACAAACAAGTTAAAGCAACAGTAGAAGCTTCACTGCAGTGGTCGCGCAGCCAAATGGGAGGAGTCGGAAGAAGCGGACGGCGCGGTTCCCGCAAGGTTAGTGCGGAACTCTCGCTCCTACCCTCTCCCTTCCGAAAGGAAGCAGCAGAGGAAAGGTTGCGCGCTGCGGCGGCAAACACCTCCCCCCACTCCAACCGACGTCATCGATCAATCGCTCATTGAAATGTTACCGTGCTGAGACAGAAGAACGAAAGAAGCATCTCGTTAAAAATTCGCTTTATGTCATGAAAATAAACGACAAACCTACTCTTTTTGTTTTGCCTTCACGGTACAAGGAATTTGCTACCGAAACATCAGCATCATTAAGCGCGGAACTTAATTTCGTTTCCACGAGGTCGAAACTAAAAGAAAAGCTTCTAAGAAAAGATATCGTTAACCATTACGAAGGAAGTAGTAGAGGTAAATATATTTAGTTCAGTGAAATGACGGTTTTTATTAAAGACTGGTCGAGAATCCTGTCCTCTATTAACTTCCTGGAAGATTTCGAAAGATAAGCTACGGTACAGGAAGTAGCCAGTACGCAGGTTTTAAATCGATTCTGCAGTACCGATACATCGACTTGTAATGAGTTAGTCTTAATAAACAGAACTCACATTCACTATTAACAGTAATCTATGCAGAACTATTAGTTAGACAGTGCAAGAGTTACACACTTATTAATTTTACTATAAATAGCAGCTCCTGAAGAGTAAACATTTTTGTTTCCCCAGACTCCGCCGCTAGCGAATCCAACAAGTCAAATTTCCAAGACGTATTGCAACTTTTTCCATCGATCCTAATATAAAACAATATTAACCGTTTCAATAATTTCATGTCACAGTTTTGCCTCATTTATACATCGTATTTGTTATGTAAAAAAAACTTTTGTCTTTAGATGCAAAAACACAAAATTTCGCAAAACCGGAGATTGAAGAAGGGTAGTTCAATTAGCTGAAATAATAATTTACAAAAGATCGAAAGTTGAAATAATTTGTTAAAAACTATATTATTTGAAACAACCGTCTGAAATTTAATCGTTTAAATAATTTCAACATTTAAAAAAAAAGGAATTGAGTGGTATATTCCACAACATACTCCAAGTGGTGTATTTTTGAAAAAAGGAAAAAATAAAGAAATTACATATCTTTATCCGGAGATCACATTAACTGAGTAAGTAACTGGTGCACAGTGTGCACGAACAACACTACAATTAATTACATCATCATTTCAACATTCGACTCCTCTTTGATTCTTATTAAAATTACGATAAAACATTCGAGCAAAATGTTGATTTTTCATTGTAATACACGCTGCTTTAATTTATAGGTTAGAACTGGCGTATACACAAACCACTACACCACTCTAGTGGACACAAAATAGTATCGTCGCATGTCATTTCTGTATTTGCAACAGTTGTACGTGGAAACGTAAAGTTGTAATTATTCCGCGAAAGAGAGCAGCGACAGGAAATCGCTTCCCACTCGCGCGCACGTGTCGTGAGCGCCAGCGAAAGGTGGCGCGACGACGTCGTGTCGATAAGAAACCGCAGCTAGAGCCAATACACGCAACAGACCAAGAGTCAACTAAGGCGTCTGCTCGCCTGCCTTCATCACCGAATACACAAAAGAAGAAAACAATTTATTACGTTTACATGACACTACATCACTTTTTTGTCTTTTATTAAATACAAATTCGTTGATTTTATGTTAATATCGTAACACGTACCGAACTATTTTTATAGTTTACGAGCGTAAAGCTGAAACGTTAAATCCGTCTCTACCTTACGGCCCTTGATCGGAATTGATGGAATCATCTCTTACTCGGAGAGTAGATTGGTTTATTGTCGTCCATGCGATAATACGCAGTTTGTACTGCTTTTTCACAATACATTTATTTATTTATTTATTTATTTATTTATTTATTTATGTGCAATTATCGTCTTATGCAGCGCCATCCAACGTGACTTTTCATCGATCGCGATGGCACGGGATGGGTTTTGGCAAAATGTTGGCCGACGAATGTTTGTAAAAAAGATATATATATTTCTTTATTTTCATTACTTGGAATTATAATAAAATGTCTTCGTATTGCAATTTTCGTATGACGGGGTAATTCGGAACACAACTTTCTATTTCTTTCTCACCGCCCGAAGAGCCACGTCGAATATTTTTTCGTACAGCGTGACGCCGAGTTGTGCCCCGTACGTTTTAAAGAGAAATTTGACGTGAAACGTGTCTCTAGTTGGAGAGCGCTGCTCTCATGTGTCGATTCGATCGTTTGGAGATTTATCAGAGAACGCGAGAGGCGAAGTCTCGAGGACCCCGTATCAGAGTCTCTGGTGAACGACAATGTAATGTGTATGCGATTCGCTTGAACGCCATTCGTCGCGAAAGGTTAAGGGTCATAAGGGTTATACACGAACCGACCACAGAGAAGGAATCGAGTGAAGGTCACAGAGTTTGCACAAATTAAAGAATTGCCTTTACTACGTGCGCTTCGATGTCAAAGAAAGAAATAATTCTTTTGTATCGTAACCAGTATATTTTAAAAGTAAATTAAATGAATATTGGAAAAGAGTACGTTTTTGTGCCGAAATAATCTCTTGACAAAGTCTTCTTTCTTTGCACCGAGTCCTTCTCTCTTAACAGCTGTATTAGTTAGTACACCACTCAGAGGAATGAAAGCGCTGCGAGCGCCACCGGACACGTAAACGCGTTCTGTCGAGTGGACCACCCTCCCCAGTCACTTTCACTCCCTTCCACTCCCAACGAATAAAAAATAACTATACATTCCACACCGACACTAAACAGATTTGTCTCGAAGAAGGAAGCTCAAGAGGAAATTCCCGATCCTGGTCAAAACCTGATCACGTGATTCCGCAGCCGCTTCTTAACGTCTCGTGTGTTACGTGACTGCGCCGAGTTGTTAGGTGACGAAAATGTGTAGAATTGAAAATAATTAGAGAGAGTTTTATTGAAAGGGAAAAGTGGTGACTGAAAGAGTTAAACTACGGAGGAAGAAAGCTCGAGAGACGGGAAAATATATACTATAGAACTAGTTGCTTTGAAGGACCTAACCTCCAAACAATGAAAAATATTAAATTGAGAATTAGTACACAGGAAAATAAAGAAATATGAAAAATTGTAATTAGGTGGTGATGGTGTATTCAGTTTTTACTTCCCTTGAAATAACTATAATTACTCAGAAAATATTTTACTGAAGGTGCCAAAGCAGCTTTCGACAACTTATGTTATCATTAGTTACGTACTATCAAAGAAAAAAAATATTTAAAAAAATTGGAAAATAATTAAAGTTAAAAATAATAAAATTAAAAATATATGAAAAATATGTGGAGCTAAGAATGGAAATATAATTTACCACTATTTATAATAATTTGGTTCAACTAAAATATGAAAATTTCTGTAAAAAATGAAACTACCAATAACATTCACGAAACAGGTGGGGAAAATGTTACATTTTTTAGTAAACTTTTTAGGGGAAAATATTAACATTTTTTGTTAGAGATACATATTAAAAATAACATTATGAAAATGGTATTAAATTGAAATTTATTAAATTCAATTGAAATATTTTGATTGACGTTACCACTACACCGTCGCTGACGGTGTGTTACTCCGTACAGTGAGTTCTATGTGACATTCAAAAATCCAAAACTACGATCAGGTTTCATTCCCTTTAAACCTGTAGTAACTTCCCAAAAGCCTATGTCGTGATTCACTTTTACTGCAAAACATCGGCGCCGATTACTGAGCAGCCTCTCAAGCGTGGGTTCGATCCCGGCCGAGGTCGAAAGGTTTCTCAGGTTTAAAAAAATCCAAACACGATACGTAATATGATTATGCTGCATGTGAAAGAACCCTTGCGCATCATAAGAAAAAATTATCGGAGAAAATGCACCCAAGTAGAGTTCCAGCTTCCACCGCCAGATGGCAGTTAAAGACGGAACGTCGAAACCGCGAATGTGGTTAGGTCCTGCCCAAAGGGTCGCCTCCAAAGAAAATATGGCCACAATTAACGGGAGTCGAGACCCAAAACGAAGGAATCCAAGAACCTCAAACCACTATTAATCTTCAGTTCGCCTTTGTCTATAATTTGCTTGTGATTCACTCAACCGATCATTTCTGTCTAGCATAGAAGAAATTCGTACAAAAATAAACCTGCGACAGAAAAACGCTCGACTGATAAGACACTTACCACATTCATTGAATGCTTTAAACGAGATTTTCTGTGCAGTTAATCGGTTCATTATCGAAATGCGAGTTCTACCAAAACTAATTTAATCACGATGTACTCTTAAACGCTCGCGGTCCCTTTCTTTAGGTTTTCTTCTTCAATACTGCATGCAATATGGCTTCCATGTTGCTCGTATCTCGATTTATAGGTTATGTTCATCGACACGAGGGAGGCCCGCTGCTGCCTCTGGTGCCCGTTAGGTTTTTTTGCGCAGGTGAGCAACAAGATGCGTTTTTCGCCAGTCACTTGCCTTCAAGTTACCCACAATGCACTCGAGAAGACGACAGCGTTCAAAACGTAATCGACGATTAGTTTTGAAAGGTGAAACTACGCACAGAATGTGTTCGTGATTATTTTCCATTCGGTCAAAGACTTCCAGCACGGGGCAGCGAGCGGGTGCGGGTGCAGGTGTGCGGACCATCAAAGGCGCTCGTTACGGCTCAGCTTCTGCAGCGTTAATGGGCTGAACGTGTTGAAGTCTCGTTGCCAGCGCCTCTTCGCATTCATTTTCAAAGCCACAACACCACCACGGTTTAAGTATTAACGACCAGTACGAACGACGCGATCAGGTCCACATGATACCACTACGCCACAACGAATATATATATATATATATATATATATATAT
>NNCF01126231.1:371-123160 GCA_002313205.1 Laupala kohalensis | reverse complement strand
AAATATTCACCAAAGGATTTCTAATTAATTAATAATTCGCTCTACTGGTTTTTACTATTAATTTGTGATTTTAAAACTTTATAATAAATTTAGACTGTCGTTTGACTCCTTCTTTGACAAGAGAGTCTCATTGCCTTCAGTCACGTGCTGCGGCTGCCATTTCCGTTAGAACAGTATTTCCCACAGATTTTGGTGAATTATTCTTTTAAATACCCCGTAAGGTAAGAAAATCTTAACGTCATTGCGTTGTTCCAATTTACATTTGCTGTGATTCGATCGCTTTTTTCGCTCTGCGTAGGCGATAATTGTCAGGATAGGAAGTAAAGCATAAGCCCTCGGGTTTGTTTACCACGAAAGCTCGAAGTAATTTAAAGTCAAATAATTCAAAATTTTGCACCGCAAGGGTAAGAAAATTCATCGTCACTGGATAGAGAATAATTTTTGAAGTAACTTGCGGAGCAAATATTCGAATCGTTGCTTTGGGAATACAAATGGAAACATCTTCAAAATTATAAATATTGAGACGCAATAAGCAAAAAATTGCTTACAAAATCTCTTCCTATACGATGCGCAAGATCCGGATATTTTATTACAGAAACCATTGGACCAACAACGTTTGACTGAACCATCTCTGACAGCACACAAAGTGTCGAACAAACTTTACAAAGTGTTAATACAAATTAAATTTGAACCTCACGCTGTTTCCATTCTTTGAATAATTACTAAAAATTGTCGATATAAAGAAATAAACTGAAACTTCGAGAACATTCGCTGAACTTTTTGATAGTTGTGACAACATTTGAGCAGCATCTTGGATACACAATAAGTATGTATTGACACTAGATATTCAATGACGCCATAAAATGGAATTTCTTGATAAATTAACGTTTAAAAAATGCTCACCGACACAGTGTCAAGCGATGAAATACGGTTACATCGCAATAAATTATGCGGTTGTAACACCGCACTAAATTTACAAAAGTATGCACCGTCCACCTCAAATCGAGATCAAAATGCAACACTATGCGAGGCGACAGTCTATTTTGCTTTAAATTAAAGCGAGATTCTAGCAAAATCAAATTAAAGTTTGATTTTGATTTCCTATTTTATATAAAAAGAATTTAAAAAAGAAAAATATCCTGGTGATCAATTATATCTTCCCAGGGCTCTAATGTGCTTGCCATTGATCGAGCCCTAAAGCGCTTGTATCCCAAAACAAACAACACACGCGCTCCGAGAAACAATCAACGAACGGCAAGTTTTTTTTAATTTTGTAATGCGCAATGAATAACTCATTTTTTTATATAAAATTAAACCACCATTTGCGTTAAACAGAATAATTTTGTTGACATGTTTTTGCGCTCGGAGGAAACAATCATTAATAATAATAATAAATTTATTGTCAAAAAAAAACAGTACAAACTGTGTATGACCACGTGGAGGACAAACTAATTTACTCTCCGGAAGCAAGCAAGGGACCATCCCATCAATTCCCATCAAGGGTCCTAAGGCAGAGGCGGATTCAAATTATTTTGCATAAGTTCCTAGATAAGATAAAAAGTTAGCTGCGAGTTATAAAACTAATAGAATTTCAATATGTTTGTAATTTAACGCAAATATGTTTGTAAATTTACATGTACAAGTTATTATCGAACTATAGATTATTCTGAGTATAGTGTTTAAAAATCATAAGAGTTGAAAAAACACTAAATTCACGATGTATTGTTACAATAAACACGCCCCTAGACAAAGCCTAGAGAACCTCTATAAGAAATCCGCCTCTACCCGAAGGAAAAACGGAGAAAACCCCGGGCCAGGATGGGAAAAACCCGGGCCAGGATGGGACCAATCAATTGTGTTTTATGAAAATCTCCAGAGAGCGAGAGAACCCTATTCCTCCGTCAAGCGATAGACATACGTCGTCAGTTTGAGAAGTCTTTAGATTACAGAAACTTATCGTTGCCGTTTTTATCACAGTCGTTCATACAAAAAAAAACTTTTTAGGACCATGTCACGCCTTTTGGCATGGTAAGAGGAACAATCAAAGGAAAGGAAGCGTAAAAGGAAATTTGTAATTGAAGATACAAGAAGAACCACAACCTGACTAGCGAGAGCATGAAATAGGAACAACGATATGAGCAAATGGAAATGAATCTGATACTGTCGCAGGTCTGAGATTCAGAGGCGATTAACTGATACTTAAACTGTCGTCGTGTCCAACCGAAGAGTAGAGAGAAGGATTAACACAAAAACAATCATTTTTTTAAATAAAAAACTAATTTCTCCATTAAACGTGGATTGAAATCAGGTATGGATGTAACGCTTCATTATTTTACTATTTCACATAATCCCATATAATCACTATTATTTACGGCGCATATAAAGACCCTGCAATCCCAAAAACGAACACTCGTCAAAACTTTATAAGTATTATCGCCCGCCGGTGGTACTTTTATAGTTTAAAATAAAATTACGCCCGCGAGCTCCGCTAAAACATGCAATTCGCTAATTACGTCATTCAAATCCATTTACGGAAAATTAAATAAAAAGAGGTTTTACAGAACTTGTTTTGTAAAATTTATGAAGTTGTTAATGAGATAATGTGATGTGTCATTCGATTCCGAAAACAGACCTCATGTCCTGAAGCACACATCATTGGAAAGTCAGTCACGGAATTAAAAATAATAATTTGTTTTCATAAACTCATTTCTGCGAACGTTTACTGATTAAAGAAGCATCCATGCGATGATGATAACAAGGTAATTGCGGAAGGAGAATCTGTAGTTCATGTTTAATTATGAAAACTGAAAATATTAATGTAAAAGTAAATTCCCGCGTACAAGCAATATATTTATTAACTAGGCCAACGTTCTTAAATGAGTAGTTTGATTCATTTGTTGGGTAATTAGATAAATATAGTAGTGTAATTAGTGGTTCTGTGTTGAGTTGAAATTTTAATCATTTTTATACGTCATCACAATGCCAAATAATTGAACCCCGATCATTGAAAATAACAAAAAGCGCGAATTACAAGGTTTTACGTCTTTTGCTTCTTTTGTCGTATTTTGCTTCAACGAAGTATTCGACTCTGCACCAAATTTTTCAACAACGTCATCAAAGCGACCTCATTGCGAAAGAGGATGAGACGCAGAAAGTGGGGGGGATTGGATGCAGTGGGCAAAATAAAAAAATAGCCCATTTGCTAAAAACACGAAGAATAAAATAACGAATTTACGTAATTGCTTCCGGTTCCCAAAAGGGTACAACGCGCTCCAATTAATTTCCCTACGCACCCAAGTGACGGAGGAGTAAAGGGGAAAATAACGAATTGGGTAATGGAGGAAGTTCAATCAATATTTACTCGAGCGTTAATTAAATTAACAATTAAAAAGCGCGAACGGGTTAATTATTTAAAGTTTAGTTTTAGTTCTAACAAAAGTTGAAAACAAACGCAGGAGGGGCGAAGAAACAAAGGAAGACACATCAAAGAAGTAGATAAAAAGAATGAAAAAAGAAAAAACAACAAATTAAAAAGAGGAAAAAAAGTATATGGCGTTGCAAAACACAACTTTACTTGCAATTTATGCGCACACTACTACGAGGTAAGAAGACCAAAAAGACTTACGTTTTTCTTCAAAGACAATACGAAGATTGTAATCGGACACGCGCTCTCCCAAGCACCACAACGAAACCGTGTTTTATGTAAAATTATCTTCATTATCAATTGCTATCATCTCAAATCCAAAGATCACTACACTGAATTAACTATAATATGATTGTTCAAAGTTCGGAGCAACCCTGTTATAGAATTTTATTTTACTTTTCCGTTAGACGTGTGGAGCGAGGGGAGCAAAATGACAGACACTTACATACACACGGGCCTCCTCTACCTAATGAGCTAATTCTTCCAACCATTTCATGTCAGGTTCTCCATTTGTTATATAAATTCTTATGTTATTATGTATATTTTTACTATGTCACTTTTTTTATCTGCCATCGAGAATTGCTTACTTATAGAGTCATCAATTAATAATAATAATAATATTTCCGTTTTTGTATCACCGTCCATTCGTGTTCTTTATCAATGGCGGGATCCGTTCCGGCGATAGTGAGCAAGTTAATTTAAGATCAATGCTGAGAAAATTCCTGAGAATGTGGCAGGTGCGAAGCACGGCTGACTTTTGGATAAGGTATACAGTTCCCTTTCTAGATCCCTAGGGCTACGAGATTATTATTATTATTATTATTAAATACCGTAATTGACATTTCCGAGAAATAGATCACAGAAACGATTCCGTTAGCTGTTGAAGTAAAACATTGAACACAAGAGAATCACACTTTGATCAAAAAAAAAAGAACACAGTACAAAAGAGTAATTAAGATAAATTCTCCTGCAACAGAAAAGAAAAGGAGAATAGAAGGAAGAGAGAGAGAGAGAGACAAGATCATTATCACGCATCACGTCTGTGGTTGGCGTCGAATCAATAAGGGAGGATCGTATTCCAAAACCGCATCTCCACCTCTGGGACAAGGGAGCACTTTCTGCTTCTAGTGGCACTAAAATGAAATAATGTTTTCTTCGTTCCCACCTGACGACAAAATACTTTTATTTAATTGACTTACGTTTACTTTAATTTAGCTTTTGATGTCTTTTCTATTGACCTTAAAGATGTGTCGGATACTACTTTCAGAAAAATTACGAAAATTATATGAAAATACACGAAGGGAGTAAAATTCCATAGAGAAGGTAGAGACTATTCCTTTGGTCAGACGTCAGATCTATAGGGTATTTGTCAGGAGTCAAGTAGGAAAGTAATTTTCTTCTCTTCAAATTTTCAATTGCTCTTCTCTCGCAAAGGAAAAGCTATCAGATGAAACAAAAGGAAATCGTCAACACATCTTTTCATTGATTCGGTGCAGAAACGGACATTTGTGTATCACTGAATATGATCATGATGATATAAATATTTGTATCGCACAGTCTCCAAGACAACACGTTTTCAGAGCAAAGCAGACTGAGTATTGGGTGTAAACGGAGAACGTCAGCTTAGGTGCAAAGATATCCCACATCAACATGCCTGAATACGGATCTCCTAAGATACACTTTTAATGCTTTTAAAAAGTGTCAGTAGTATCTGAAATTGTAATGTTAATTCCTAAAACCTCCAAATTTTCCCATCCTGGCCCGGATTTTTCTCAGTTTTTCCTTCGGGTAGAGGCGGATTTCTTATACAGGTTCTCTAGGCTTTGTCTAGGGGCGTGTTTATTGTAACAATAAATCGTGAATTTAGTGTTTTTTCAACTCTTATGATTTTTAAATACTATACTCAGAATAATCTATAGTTCGATAATAACTTGTACATGTAAATTTACAAACATATTTACGTTAAATTACAAACATATTGACATAATATATGTATTATTACTCGCAGCTAACTTTTTATCTTATCTAGGAACTTTTGCTGAATTTTTTTGAATCCGCCTCTTAGGGCCCTTGATTGGAATTGATGGGATGGTCCCTTGCTTGCTTCCGGAGAGTAAATTAGTTTATTGTCCTCCACGTGGTCATACGCAGTTTGTACTGTTTGTTTGACAATAAATTTATTATTATTATTATTATATTTTGCACAAATACTTTTAACACTATTCATTCGTTCATTCATTTATTTATTTTCAAATCAACAACGGAAGAACAGCAACGCATGTCATCTTTTTCAACTGACGTGACGTTTGGTCCATTGTTATGATCCATTGTTATGTCTGCCAGTATTTCTGCCCTTCTGTCTCTTTCTACTTCTCGACGTCCCGGCATGCGCACGTGCGAGGACGCGGCAGTTGTTCAAGAGCACAAATGTCTCGTTGGGGAATGCAAGTAGACAAAGCAGATGCTGTTTCAAGCATCAAGTTAAAAATTTACTTCCTCCGTCGAACTATCGAGTCCCTTTTCCGACCCACAGTTAAAAATATCAGTCCTTAAAGAATTCATCTCTGAGCAGTACACAACTTAATCGACAATTTTAGTTAACGATGCATTTCACCGAAAACGTAAGATAAATATTTTCAAAAAGTAGGGTCTACTGTTCCATTTCATGTTCATTATTATGGTATCTCTCAACCATCTCAACAGCATGCAAGTGAAATAGATAAAAACTATTTTATATATTTATATTGTGTAAAAATACTGCAATATTTGGGAAAAAAAGAAGAAAAAAGGATATTTTGATTAATTGCCACTTCTGAATATCAAAAGTAAATTTTCATTTTCCGTACACACGTTGAAAAATTATTATTCATAGTGTTGTTTTAAAATGATAAGAAGAATTTAAAATATAGAAAACAATTACACGTCTCCGAGATTGGACTAAACTTTGTTTAAAAGGTGGGTCCAGCCCTTAATCCTGTTTCAGAAAAGAAAATTCTATCTCCCTCTCCCCCTCGTAGATACTGAACGTAATACACTCGTGTAGTGCGGATTGCGTCGCCGTATTTAGGGGAACATTAAGTCTATAAACCAGAGGCATCCAAACTTCTCTTTGTTTCGCGGACCACTTGCCATCATTTTCAATTTTGGGAAGACCCCCTGATTACCTAACATCGCATTTTTTGCAAATTCATCAACTTCAAGTGTGTTTTTGACGGCTGGTGTAGTGCTATTCACTTTGAAAGATTTCAATTTGTAACTAGCGTAAAAAACATTTTAAAAACACGTTAATTTTTATACATTTATTAACTGAATTCAAATTAAAAACCAACCAAATTAAAATTTAGTACATATTATATAAAATAACTAAGCAAAAATAAATACTTTTAGTGGGAGGGATGAACCTGATGCTTTAATAAGAAAATTTCATCATTTGACATCAATTTAGATCTCAAATCTCCTCGGTCAGTGATGGCCAGTCTGCTTCATTTATGCTGGGAGATTAGCAACCGCGTTGAAACCCCTTCCCACTAGGTATGAAGACGGAAAAGCAATTAAAAACTTTATCGCGATATTCCATAATACAGGATAAGAAACAGGTATGACATTCACAAACTGTATGTGGATTATTCCATTAATAGAAAGTCAAAATTAAGGTCACGATCAGCTTACATGAGATCCACTATCGTGACCCCCTTTTACATCTCATGGACCCCTTGCAGAACGCAGTCGATGTAGACTACTTTGGGTATCAGTGTTTTAAATGGAAAGAGAGGGAAAGGTATTTGATTTGGAGAAATAATGTAGAGTTGGGTTCATAAACGAATGAACAAACTATAGAATATTTACGCGATAAGAATACGAAATAAAAAATGCAGTTCGGTGCATCGTCAGGTGGTTTGTGAAAATTGGGACGAGTACAACACAGGAAGTGCTCTAATAAAATGATAAATAATAATAATAATAATAATAAATTTATTGTCAAAAACCAGTACAGACTGCGTATGACCACGTGGAGGACAATAAACTAATTTACTCTCCGGAAGCAAGCAAGGGACGTATTCCATCAATTCCGATCAAGGGCAATTCCTAAGGCAGAGGCGGATTCAAAAATTTCAGCAAAAGTTCCTAGATAAGATAAAAAGTTAGCTGCGAGTTATAAAACTTTAATGGTTTTAAGAACTCCTTCCCGAAGATACCAAACCAGTTTTCTTCATATATCATGTACTCCTCCTCTTGAATGCACCCAGCGACAGAGAACGCAAATAACCTTCGCAAAGTCCATTGATGTTGCATGGAACACACGAGTTGATTTTTCCAGCGCTGCTGTCTCATCTTCTGCGGCAAATATCGCCTCGCAGGATTCACTTTTGCATCTCCCGTCCCTCGGTTGCTTTGAGACTGAAAGAGAATGGAGTCCTCCCATCGACGAAGCTGTGAGGACGAGGAGGAATCCCTTCTTCAAACAGTTTGTGTTTTCAATGACATTTTGACACTGGAGACCAACAGTCTTATTCTTAAAGGTAGTTCGTATTAATTTTTTATTTTTTTTGTACTCTTCGTATAACACATGTTACGTTTAATGTAATGATCGTAAAAAATATAGATCTTTGAAAAAATGAGTCCCGAAGAGTGTATTCTCTCAAAGTTCCAAAGCTTTGATGGCGCTCATGGTGAATCTTCTTTCGATATTTCACCAACTGAAGGATGGATTAAAAGGAAAACAAATCGTCCTAATTTTTAATTTTGGAACAAGTTCTTTTTGTCCCTCTTTGATTCTGTAAAAGGTGTTTCAATGATTACAAATGAAATATTTTAACGAAAGTTAAAATTAAATTCAGATTGCCATCCATCCACCAATCACAACTGCGGAATTATATCGCAAAAAAGGATAATCTTAATGAAACATAGTTCGAAATCAATTTTAAGTTGAAAGAAGACTTTGAATTCTCTTTCTGTAGCAGGAGTTTCCGTCCCTCAAGAGTGCGCCAGTAACTTCCCTCGAAATCGAAATAGACGAAACACTATGTTCCGTCCTAAAACTTAGTATATTTAACTACGTTTTGGAAATAAAAAGATTTTTTAAATTATCTTTCTTCATCTTATTTAAATACAAATGATATGTTTTAGAACAATCGATATAGTCTTGTTGATATAAGTTTGAGTGGCATCGAAGCAGAGTCGGAGAGGGACCTCGGAAACAATTCTGGTTGGAAAACATGGTTTTACAATAAATTTTATAAATAATATCTTTCAAATAAAATAGATAACAATGAACAATATTAAATAGTAACAAAATTTATTAATTGTTTAAGAGACAAAGAATGCCCTTATCTGTTGAAAGTTCTGATTCACTGCGTAGAGAGCGCCTCGGACGAGTCGTCGATTGGCGTTGGGTGTCACGTGTCGCATACGAAAATTTCCTTCGGTTTCGAGAAGGTAGCAGAGGGATCTTGGAAGGTAACAAGGATATCGTCGAAGGGCACAATCCCTGCACATTCCTTATCTAGCAAATGCTCTCTACTTCCTTCTTAAATTACTATCCCGTCGATACGACATAAATTCTGGATCTTCTTCCAAATTAGTTTATTTAATTCTCAAACATCAACCTCTGGTAGATCATGCGGGTTCAGAAAAAAAATGTAGCTTTTCACTTTTATATAACTGTGACTACTGAAAAGCAAACCCTCCTTCCTCCTGGTGTCAATAACTCTGACCATTACTAACCACTTCTACTAACCCCTCCACGTCGGCCATGTTGTTGGTAAACCATCTACTAACAATACATCCTACCACCCAACTCCTACCTCCTATCGCTCTATGTAACTAAGCTTCAATAGCACTTAGCTACATTTCCTCCCATTTAATAATAATAATAAATTTATTGTCAAAAAACAGTACAGACTGCGTATGACCACGTGGATGACAATAAACTAATTTACTCTCCGGATTTACAGATACAATTTTTAAAAAAATACTATAAATACTACAAAAAGAAGAGAAAAACAGCGCCGTAGGTTCTCCCATATTTATTATTATTATTCCATCGGTATTCGCATAAAACGTAAAAAATAGTTCGTGATGTTCCACAAACGACGACATACCCATTCTCGTAAACACGGTACAGTGACATCCTTTTTCCTTTTTCCTTTTTCTCTTCTTCCCCCAAATGCAAAAGATGATTTAGAAAACGAACTTCAAAATCCCAACGTTGCATTTGAGCGTATAAAATTCAGGAACCTCAATCAGAGCGCCCAACCTTCAAAGCCCGCGCCACACAAAAATGCGTTTCAGACCTTTTGTAGTAAAGTCTCTCAACGTCGCCCATAAAGGATACAGAAGACTGGGCGAACACATGTTACATTCAATATTAAAATGGCATCGCAATAAAAAAAAAAAAGCGCGAGGCGAAGAAGAATGAAAGGAAGTCGTTTTTCACGTCACAGAAAATAAGTCGAAATTGTCTTTTTCAATTTCAAGATTTTTCAAAAAAAGGAGGACAATGTATTGGAAACATTTACTTATTTCATTTGTTTTTATATTATTTACCCCCTCCCCCCCGCGTACAAAAAAGTAATTTCACAAGTTTCTTCTTTTTCATTAGAATTTTTTTACATTCATCCGCTTTGTTTCGACGAAAGATGACAAAAAATAAACAATGATACGATAAAAAATTCTGTGATACAAGACGAGGATGACACGCAGTGCAACGCGCTGTTGTTTTCCTAACGCCACAACCACTCGGATGATGTGGTACCTTCCTGTCCGAAGTTTGTTTTACCACATCAGGGAGTTTTTGCAAAAGCGTATACGCCAACGAGCTAAAGTATACGCTACCCACATGCAAAGTTAGTTCCGCGCACGCTCAGATGTTAGTGGAACAACGCCTCCGTTTGCGTATGACGTCAGTGGTACGCTAGTGAGAGAAGTCTTGCCGAATTCACTTCTGGATTTGAGGTTATGTCGGTATGCGAGAGGGTGGATTTGAGGTTATGTCGTAGGAGCGAACACGTACCGGTGGACTCACAGTGGACGCTTGCACGTAAGTAGTTTGCTAGGGTTTACAATTTTTAGTACAATTTGATTGGAAGCTATATGCAAAATGCAAAACGCGTCGAGTACTCGTACACTAAGATCTTCTTCTTTCCATGTACGTTACGCGGTTAGCGTCCTCAACGCAACGTAATAGACTCCGGCCGAAAATGAAAAACTCAACAAGAAGAAGCTCAACGAGTGCGTTTCCTGTTGCAAGCGGAAGATATGATACTTTTTCTTCGAACGAATGCAAACGAAAGAAGATACAGAATTGAATCCACGACGTTTCAGAACGCGCCTCTATTACATGATTATGAATAAATGAATACCGTAAATTTGAGATTACACTAAACGAACATTTCCGCTTAGAATATAAATGTTTCATTTCCATTCTACTCAACAGCACCTTATATTTATTGATAAGAGAAAATAAATAAATAACGAGAAGGAATGGCGTTATCTCTCCTACACGACGCATCTTTTTATATCAATGTTTACTATTCCTTAACATAGATCGCGATATGTGTTTAAAAAGACGATTACATGATAAGTGCGCAAATGAAATGTTTGATACTACTTCAATGCTTGCCTTCATCCATTGACTGAAACGATGTCTGACATTGCCGATTGGATTATTGTTTATTTCTCAATGATAGACATTTAGAGCAGATTGAATTCAGCACAAGCATCTCATGTTGTCTTTCTTTTGTGATGACTTTTTATACTTTTTAGAAGAGTCGAAAATGTGAAGGTTTGCTTCTTCTTCTTCTTCTTCTTCTGCGGGTGTGAAGTGCCTTTTGTGCGTCTCGCCGCGTAGCGCCCCCCAGCTGAAGGCCTCTACAACCAAAACGCTTGTAAAATCTAAGATATTCGTCTTGATTTTATGACTGAAGGCAATTTTCATCTTTCTAAAATCCAAATCAAACAATAAAAGAAAGCATTTGATTTGATGATTTCTTTTTCTTTTTTTTTGCTTCTACTTGAATTATTCCGAAGATGAAGTATTTTTACAGGTTTATTTTTAAATCCTTTATAATAATAAATTTATTGTCAAAAAAAACAGTACAAACTGCGTATGACCACGTGGAGGACAATAAACAAATTTTACTCTCCGGAAGTAAACAAGGCACCATCCCATCAATTCCGATCAAGGACCCTAAGGCAGATGCGGATTCAAAAAAAAAATTCAGCAAAAATTCCTAGATAAGATAAAAAGTAAGTAGCGAGTTATAATACTAATAAATGGCAATATGTTTTTAATTTAACGCCAAAAATGTAAATGTACAAATTATTATCGAACTATAGATTATTCTGAGTAAAGTGTTTAAAAATCAATGGAATGGAAATAACACACTAAATTCACAATTTATTGTTACAATAAACACTTTGCCCCTAGACAAAGCCTAGACCTAGACCTGTATAAGAACATTTTTTATCGATTCTTAAGACTTTAACCTTCGTATATAGACATGTGCTCTCTAGGACTTGGTTTAAAATTCTTTGAGGCTGACAATATTGTCATTCATTGTTACCACCTATCTCTAGCCGTTTAAGCAGCGTAAGCGAATATTCGTCTCATAAGATCGATTTTGTCCCCGAATCGATTGTCTATTACTTGTGACACCTAAGGTAACAAATTACAGACTAAAACCTCGCCAGAGAACAACATATCTATGGAGTAGAATAAGATTCACGTAAGTCGGATGAGTTTTTAAGCGGTACAAACAGGTTTGCAAACTGACAGACATGAAAGTGACTTCATATAACATATATAGATGATAGATTATAAGGATTATGGAGTCGACCCCAAGACGACGCTACTCTTTCAGCAACGTCAAAGAACTTGCACATATTCGCACGGAATCTTTGGAGAGAAAAAAAGAGGAGAAAGAGGGGGGGAAAAGATGAGAAGCGGAAACAGAGGAGCAACGGTGGGTGGGTGGGTGGAGGGGGTTGGAGGGGGTTGGAGGGGGACGGGGAAAGAAGCTGCATCGAACGCAGGATCTGCTCGTCGCTCGCAGCTTCCAGTCAGTCGACTAATTGAGACAGATTCACCACCACCTCCGACGACGTCCAAAGAGGCTTCGGATAAAAAAGAAACGCAAAGAAGAGAAAAAGAAGACGACAAATGCAGAAAATCATCTCCTTACGATTCTATCACTTATTCTAATGGATTCATGAGATTACTTTTGTTGATTCTTGCTCTTCTATTACTAAATCTGTCACGCAAGAGTTTGTACTAGCGTTTGTCTGTAAAGCTATTAGCAACGTTATTCTTTAATACTGACTAAAAATTAAATAATAATAATAATAATAAATTTATTGTCAAAAAACAGTACAAACTGCGTATGACCACGTGGAGGACAATAAACTAATTTACTCTCCGGAAGCGAGCAAGGGACGTATTCCATCAATTCCGATCAAGGGCCCTAAGGCAGAGGCGGATTCAAAATATTTCAGCAAAAGTTCCTAGATAAGATAAAAAGTTAGCTGCGAGTTATAATACATATATAATGTCAATATGTTTGTAATTTAACGCAAATATGTTTGTAAATTTACATGTAAAATTATTATCGAACTATAGATTATTGTGAGTATAGTGTTTAAAAATCATACGAGTAGAAAAAACACTACATTCACGATTTATTGTTACAATAAACACGCCCCTAGACAAAACCTAGAGAACCTGTATAAGAAATCCGCCTCTACCCGAAGGAAAAACGGAGAAAAACCCGGGCCAGGATGGGGTTACAGAATGAATGTACACAACCGTGCCAAAGTTGAGTACACATAAAACTAAATTAATATGAGCTAAATAAAACTAAATATAAAACTAAATATAAAAAAGGTTTCACCAGGATTCACACTCTTCAAATCCACGGTTAAAACGTCTTACTACGTCATCGCTTCCGACTTATTAATTTTGATAAAAATAAGTTAAAACGGGGTTTAATTACGTTAACACAGAGTAAAGAATTTTCGTTAAGTAAGAGTATAAGACGTAATGTACTTATGTAATATGTATAATACAAAATTTAAATCAATCAACTGTTAAATCACTAGTTTATTTTATCATTGAATAGTTACACTGATTTTAATAAGAGTTTATTAAAAGACAAAGTTGCATGCTTTCTCTTCGTTCTTATTATTCATAATAGCAATATTTTTAACAGTACTCGGCACGGATTTTTTGTTCTTCATCATCATCATCATCCTCCTCCTCCTCCTCCTCCGTCATTCCGGCTCAAGTATTTGATTTGTGTATACTTGAATCGGAATTATAACTTACTCATCACCAATGAGGTAGAAATGTTGAACAAGTCATTCACTCATAATTGAATCCTATTTCCCACCTTTAAGAGGTGAACCACGTTTCGTAGACATTTCAAGAGTTACAAAGGATTATAATAAGCTAATATGAAAGTGTCGTATCTACTTTTATATTTGATTACAAGATTACTCAAGTTTTGTTCACAAGTCAAAGAGATTCAGACTAAACTTCCATCGTCTCACAACTCAGTGAACGAAATATCTTTGACGTAATGAGTATAAGTCATAACGAAACATCCGAGGCCGGTTCATCCGATGTTCGTTCACAATTTCATCAGAGGTTGTCATCAACGCCAATAAACACGTCATTATAACCTTTTTTTCTTTTTGTACTATATTTACTTTTACAAGGACAAACACGCAAAATTTGTTTCCATACATACCCATTGATTCGCAGAAATATGGAGTCGGAAGCAAAAGAGGGTGAACTCCCTCCCTCTCCTCCGTTCTGCATCGCGTCCCCCGGATTTACTTTCCAGGAAGTTTCCAGTAAAGACAATCAATGAGTCACTACCTGCCAGCAATTCTTTTAGAGAGGTCGGTTCACAGGGGTTCAACATATGACGAACTTTTGCAGGAACGACAGTAAAACTGTATCGAAGGTATCCGACATCAATGCTTCCTGGTGGCACAACAAAGGAACACGAACAGCGCCATCTGGGAGGCAATTTTATGAGACGACAACAATGGAGAGAGCACGTGCCTCTCAGCTCTAGAAAGAAGAGAGGGGGAAAGATGAAGACAGGTGTGCCAACATAGTTTCCTAAACCCTCCATTGTGTTTACAAGTCGCCGAGGGCAGCGCGTAAGTACCAAATGCATTCCCTTTAAGCGCGGAGGAGGGTAGATGTTAAGGGGTGAAAGAAAACGGGCGTAGGGGCGTGGCGGAGGCGGGCGGGCGGCGTGACCCCTCTGGTCGATACGCTCGGCCCCCGCGCACGCTGCCAGCCGCCCGCCTTATCACAGGTTGACTCGCACAGGCTGCAGCTCAACTGTCAAAGCAGCTCATTTGCTTCCAACCACACACACACGTATGACGTCACAATGTCTCTCTTTTGTCAACGCGCACCCTCTCGAGTACATAACCTAGAAACTTAAAATTGAGTCAATAGTTTCAGTTTGTATCGTAAGTTTCCACAAAAAGGGTTTTACGGAATTCCAATTGGAAAGAGGTTTAAAAGTTGAATTTTAGAATTTTCCCTTTCTTCTCTATAATTTACGAACTAATTGAGATACCTCAGTTTTTGTACGCAAAAATTGTTGATTTAAATGTCTAGGAACAGGTATTTGGGTTTTCCCTTATTTTATTCTTAATGGTAGAAAAGCGGTTATCGTGTTATCGTCTTAGCACATTGGTCCTAACTTAACAGGAATCTACGCGAGATATTATCACACGACGGTTGTTGAAGATTTGTTGATCAGAAGACACGATCCACAAGATCCTGAAATTCTCTTCCGAGTCTTGATTATTTAGAGACGCACAGTTGCAGATTGCGAACAGCCGTTTCATGTTGAACTGAATCGTTACAGCAGCCCATCAGCATTCGGCGTGTTGAATCTTACTACACGTCTTCACTCGACATTCTTCTTAATAATAATAATAATAATAACAATAATAATACAATGTTTATTTGACTGCAAATAGACAGATCTCGCGCGGTGGAAGAATATAAGGAAATACAATGAAGTATACAAAAAAAATTATACAACACAGAACTCAAATTAAAAATTGTTAAATAAATTATTAAACTACGTGATTGAACTAACATTAAAATATTAAATGGAACAACTGAAAAATTAATCTATTTGTAATAATTATTTATTGCACGTTTGACGACATTCGATTCACCCCTACAGTGTACTTCCACCCCTTCACATTTCCCTTCCCTCTCTTTCTAACTCACGCGCTTCCCTTCGTATCTCTGTCTCTCACCCGCTGTGAGTGAGTGAGTGAGTGAGTGAGTGAGTGAGTAGATGCTTCGCGTTCTTGAGCATCATCTCGACGCAAATCACTCTCCTGCTCCTCTCTTCTCGTTGCGTGAGAGACGGGTGGGGGGGAGGAGGGAGGGAGGGGGCAGGATTCGAGGGGGCTGCCAAGCCGCAATGCGCTATGCCGCAGCGGCGCAACGCCCGCACATCGTCTCCACCCCCAGGCACTCATTATCTCCACGACTTGGCTGCTTCAGATGTACATTACATTCCCTCAATCTGATAAATCAAAGCACTTCTTCACTCATTCCCACGCATTTAATTATTACGCTAATTAACACGCTAATTTAAAGCGTTTCCACCGAACTTTTAACTTCTTCCAGAGAATTTCCCTTTCGTGCGACCTGAAACGCCCTCATCGGAAGTGGAAATGGAGTCCAGGAAGAGGGTTCCGAAGCGCCACTCCATAAAAATGTCAGCTCTCAAGTTATACGACGCACTGGGAGGGAGTTTACTACATTGTATCCGCGATGAAAGGAAATGTGAAGAGGTGCCAACTATTCCACCACTTGAGGTACTCCCGTTCCATTCAACCTGACCCGGACTGTGCGCTTGGATCGCAGGGGTGTCAACCACTACACGAAGGTTCGTCACCCTTTCACCACAGACCTCTTCAATAATATTTGGAGGCCCTGGGCCACCGCCGCCCTCGCCTACGTACCTCGCTACTGCACAGAAGTGAAGTGAGGTATGAATGGAAGAGGATTTCGTTCCTGTTCTGCTAATGAGCACAAACTAATCCCATCATGTGAGCGCGTGTGTGTCTTGTAAGCGGGTCATGAGAGCAACGGAGCACATGCAGCGAGCGAGCGAGCGAGCGGGGCTCGAGAGGTCAGACCCGATGCTGCTCCGGTGAAAACGAGGCGAAAGGAGAGGAAGGAGACGCGGGTTGTTGTCATGGTGACGAAGGAAGGCAACTGACGCTCGCTCGCTCGCTCTCTCTCTCTCTCTCTCTCACGTGACAAAATCAAGGGAAATGAGAGTGAAGGCAGGTCGTGAAGCACCGAACGCACCGAAAGCTCCGTCCCTTTGCTCAAAGTCTGAAGCAATCGATCAGAAGCTGAATTGTTTCTTTCCATAATTCATACTTTACGTTTATGTTTTTTGCTCGAGTACCACACGAGTATTTGTATCAAGCGTAACTTTTGTAAATTGTATTTGTAATTATGTTGTTACCGACGGACAATATTTGTAAATGTATTCCGAATCATTGTTTCATAAAAATTACAACTTATTACCTCAGTAAATAAATATATTTAAACTCACGGTACGGAGTACACGTAGAAACTAGTTACCTCTAACTCCACGAGATGTCGCATTGAAATATGTCAGATCCCAATAGTTGACAGGCAAATGGGGAGTAAACACGCTGATGCAAAGAGCTGAATCCGCCATGTCATAAAACGACATGTACGCGAAATATGTGATTCGTAATGTGTTAAGCGAAGAATAAATTAATTACCCCCTCTTCATTATTTATAACAATAATAATATAAATTTATTCCTTTTCAAAAATATGGACAATAAAGTTACAAGATAATAAATGGAACTGCACATTTAATTACCGACATTAATAGAAATTGACTACTTAATTCTCACCAATTTGCTGTGAAATTACAATTATTTTTTTTTTGTAGTAAACAATCATTGTTAAAAACCTTGACTTACATTTGGGTTTTCGTTTTTTCCATAAAGGAAAAAGTAAATTAGTAAAAGTGTTTGAAGAAGAGGAGTTTTGTCTTGAAAAGTGTCGTTATGAAGAATGAGTTTCATCGTTATTAATATTTTTCTAATATAGAAAGACGAAGACGACACAAAGAAACGCAAGGAGAGACAAGGAAAAGCAGAAGAAAGCAGAAGAAAGCACTCGCGTCACGAATTCTCCTCGTCTCTCTTTTCCTCTGTCGAGACACGAAACGAGTCATTCGTGGAGGAGGAGATCAAAGAGGAAGAAGAAGAAACTCAGCAAAAAAACATCAATAGGTTCAAATTATTGTCAAATTTCCAATCATGTACATGACGCAGAGTAAAATAAGAGATAACACAGTGAAATTGAGTTCAATTAGCATAGTTTACTTACATTCAATATTGGTTTCTTGGTGGACAGTATTATTCACGATTTGATAATTTTAGTCAACTCATTGCACGACGAGGTTCGCTGTTGGTAGTATACATAGTATTGTATAAAGAATGTGTAGCCATACTATCCAGTTTTTTTTTATTAAGTCCTAAGTCCTTTTCGGACATAATCAGTGCCGGCTCCATTAGCCACCCGTCTCATCAATGGAGCCTTTTGATTTAATAAATCAACTGGATTGTATGGCTACGTATTCTTTATACGAAAAACTAGTTAACTTATTTAATAAATTTGTCAAAAAACAGTACAAATTGCGTATGACCACGTGGAGGACAATAAACTAATTTACTCTCCGGAAGCAAGCAAGGGACGTATTCCATCAAGGGTCCTATGGCAGAGGCGGATTCAAAAATTTAAGCAAAAATTCCTAGATAAGATAAAAAGTTAGCTACGAGTTACAATACTAATAGAATGTCAATATGTTTGTAATTTAACGCAAATATGTTTGTAAATTTACATGAACAAGTTATTATCGAACTATAGATTATTCTGAGTATAGTGTTTAAAAATCATAAGAGTTGAAAAAAAAAACCCACTAAATTCACGATTTATTGTTACAATAAACACGCCCCTAGACAAAGCCTAGAGAACCTGCATAAGAAATCCGCCTCTACCCGAAGGAAAAACGGAGAAAAACCCGGGCCAGGATGTAGATGCGTGTTTCCGTAATTATGTTCTTCGGAAAATCTGTCGAGGCATAAAAAATTGAAAATAAAAAATTATTTTCCCAAGCGAACAAAGGATAAACGTAATTCCGCTAAAAACACAAAAAATGGTAGAAACAATGAAACAATGAGATAAGTATCAGAAACAATCGAGACTTCAAATCACAAAACATAACAACAAGTCTGAAACATCGTTGAGTCTAATCGTTTAATAAACACAAAACCTGTTGTTGCATCGCACCTAAATGGCTAATTGTCACAAACAATTATTGAGAACAAGATTTTTTTAAATCTATTTCTGCCAATAAAGAATGTTAGAGAACCAATGCAAATCCTTTCTCCATCCAGCAATCTCTTAAGAAAAATGAATTGTCAAATTATTACTGTTGAGTTCGATGACGTTTCCAGTGATTAAAATGGATTTGATCCTTCTTCTGATTTAAAAAAAACCATTATTCCGTGCAGGGGTTCAAAGAGGTAGAAAAGCTACAGATCTGGAGGGACGCGGGAGGATTCAAGTGTGAGTATCGGAAACTATATCGATATTTGGCTATTAACTATCCATTGCGGTCGATAGTCGCACTATCAATAGTTGTCTATAGAGCTATCGATAGCTTTACGCCTCGGGCCTTCGATGTATGACCACAGACAACACGCCCTCGCTCCCTTCACAAAGGATTAAGAAGTAAGTTTCAAATACCATCAACAGAAAACATAACTCGACTCACAAATTAAATATCTAACGAATGATTTATTAAAACACATTTAATTGTTTTGTTACATTCAAGTTTGTTTAAACAGTGTATTTAGATATACTGTTTCGTATGAAAATAAAAATATTAAAAAAATATCACAAGATTCTCCTGTTCTCAAATGTGAATGATTCTTGTGAGAAAAGTCGATTTGTCTCTACAAAACTCGCCGCTCGAATCTAAAAAAAAACACGAATTTTAATTAACAAGATTAATTTCGGACAAAAAGAATTAATACATTCAGTTCATGAAAAAGAATCAAGGAAACGGTGTTGTTTCGGCGAGAGCGCGCGAACAGACAGTGGATGATCCAGTGTTCTTGTGAAATAGAACCCGAGACACCTTTCAACCCGTTAACCTAAGCCGTCAACCTTTATATGAAACATTGCGCACCGCCTGGGTTCACTTATATCCTGTCTGGGGATGTGTCTGAGGTCTCACGGACTTTGTACGGATGGAAATGGTGTACAGTTGCGGAAGGCGAACGGGTGGTATAGTGGTCAAGACCACTGCGACCAAACCACGAGTCCCGGGTTCGATTGTCACCTGAAACCGAAAGTTTTCACAAATCTTCTCCACGTGTGGAGAGGGTACCAATCCACGTGTGGAGAGGGTACCAAAATGCATTATTCATAGATAGTGTTTGATACGTCCCCTAACCTCATCCTTCTAGTTTGGAGTGACAAAAGTCGTCAGTTGAAGTATTCCACTTCCATCCTCTTGAGAGGTAGAATGAAGTCTTCTTCGCAAAATGCTCTCCGTCGCTTCGCTTTGCGGCTTCGAATGAAATCGCGTCGTCCTCCTCTCAAGTGATGCGAGCGCCTCCCTCCGCCCTTTTGCGTCGAGACACAGAATTAGAGCTCTAAAGAGAGAGGTATGTGCGAGCGCCGTAGAAAATCGAATGTAAAATGCTAATTGTTTTCAATCGTATAAAAGATAACCTTCAGAGTACACTTTTATACTTTCCAATCACTTGTTTTATATGTAGAAAAATCAATATCCAACAACTGGCTTTCACAATATAATAAAATTCTCGAATTGATATACATAGCAACTTTATGTACAAAACTCAAAATTATAAACAACAACTCGATGTGAATACTGGATCAAGTAAGATCAGTCAGGGCGCTTCCATGGCATACTCCCCTTTATACAGCCTTAACACAATAGGTCCTTGACTTTTCGGCGAAGGGTCTCGCACACCCTGGAACTTCTCTTTATCGCTCCCTCCCTGCATGGCGATAAACTTTTTCAGAATATCTATGCTCTGTGCGTGAAAGAAGATCTATTTAAGTGAATGTGCTGAAACAAGAGTACGTCAAATCTGGGGTGTAACAAAAATTCTAATTCCATTTGTAGCTTGTGATATTCATTTGTGCACCATCAGTAAAATGTTTTCTTAACGCTGATTTATGTGTAAAACACTGTAACCACACTGTAACCCAAGTGCCTTCGTCGAGTCTACACTTTTTTTAATAGTTGTATTTGTAAATGGAAAATGTAGCTTATCTACATGGGGAGGTAGGAGGTGGGTGGTAGGGTGTATTCTTAGAAGGTGGGTTTACCAACGTGGAGGGGTTAGTAGGATGAGTTACTGATACTAGGAGCACTAGGAGGTGGATAGAAGAAGGAGGGGAGAGGAGGGGGGGGTTCGCTTTTCAGGAGTCACAGCTATATAAACAGGGACATTGAAGTGAAAAGCTACGAATTTTTTTATGCCCCGTCGGGAATTGAAACTAGCGAGCAAGAACGCTACCACCTGAGCAATCGGGTCTACACTTCGTTCTAATGAAATCATTTTTAACGCGCAAATGTACTGTCTCTTCTGAACACATTAGTTTCCTGTCCTCCGTTCCGCATCCATCTTTTCTCCTAACCTCTCTCCCCCGACCCCCACCATCACTCTCTGGGAGAACGAATCTTGAGGTGAAAAGAGGGGAGAAGAGACGATTCTCTACTTCTACAACAGACTTCGCGCGGGAGTTTTTGTCTACGCTACTATTACAGGAATTACCATCGAGGGAATGAAATTAATAAAAGTACCGCTAAAAATTATTGGGACGTTCCATTACGCCATTACGTTAACGGGTGAAAGTAAATTCCTGCGTTTAGTCAAAACATTTATTTCGGCAGCGTACGCCATCTTCCACAGAGGGCTACCAAAAATTTTACAAACCATGTACAACATTCCAACAATTGATCAAATACACTAACATATCACCCAGCTCAAATCAATACCCAGAAACACAACTTACAATACCACATTTTTATATACCCAACTAAATAGTGAAACCTAATTTCAAAAACACTCGAAACGTCGGCTAGAAGTTAAACGTATTGCGTAAATGCAACAATTTATTTTTAGCTTAAAAATATTTAGAGAATGTATTGTATTGTATGGACATATTATCAGCACTTTCACACACGATAATATCTTAAATAGTGATAAAAATATCCGAAAAGTCACATTGCAAAACTAACATCTCAAAATTTCAATTTTCCATGTTTATTTTTTTTTAATTTTTTTTTTTACATTCAAGTAACGAGACAGTTAACAACGTCCAAAATATTTTTACCCCTTATCTAACATCAATAAAAGTAACTATGGAAGATTTTCGGTATTCGAAGGAAGGAAACCGAGGATTCAGACCCCGGGCCATTCGATTGCAGCAGCAGGTGCACTACACGAGCATTCGTCCGTCCACCCGCTTCGCTTCGCTTCGCTCCTCCCACGCGCGCACGCAGCCACCTGCAGTCGAGATCCACCTGGGAATAGCTTCTTCGCACTACGCTCTGCACTCTAAAGGCGATTGTCTATTATAACAATTAATCTCTAATTTAGAGTTATTTATAAAGAATACTTTCCGAATAATGTTTAATGAGATAATTCATGATCGTGAACTGTGTTCTTTCTTGTGTGTTTATTAATATAATTTGTCTGCATTCTGTTAATACTATAACACGTGTCGAACTATTTTTTATCGTTAGGAGTAAAGAGCTGAAATATCGAACCCTCCTCTGCCCTAGGGCCCTTCATCGGATTCGATGAGATGAGCCGTTGCTTTTGCTTCTGCAGCGTAAATTCGTCTATTGCACTCCTCGTAGTCATACACGCATATTATTAATTTATTCACGAAAGACGAGATAGAAAATCAGAGGGCTGTAAAAACAAATCTAAAAACATCGTTACTTAAAACGCGGAAAGCAATTGCAAAATTTTTTTATGGTGAACATTGATATTTAAGTGTTTTTGAGGAATGTAATGAAGAGTATTATTTATTTATTCCACAAAAACACGGATAAAAATACAACAGATAATCACTCTTCATTACAAATTACATTACAAAATCTGATTGGCGAAGAATCCGAAAAGGCCAAATCGCAACGGGAACGCGAGTGAAAAGGAAGCAAAAGTTTCAAAGGGAAGGAAGGACTCTTCATAGCACAAGAGGCAAAGTAAACACAAAGAAAAGATATTATTGCGGAAAAGGTCACTCCCCTTCAGCTTCATCAAAAATGTCGAAAAAGTAGTTGGAAGTAAAAGGAAAAGACAACAAAAAGAAAAGTTTTGCTAATTTTCATTTACAGTATATACGTCGTAAGTAAATATTATCTAAGCTTTTCCTTTTTATTAATTTGGACGATTTCATTCTCTCTTTTGGCTGTCAAGTTCTTGAGAATAGTCTTTAAGAAGCTTGAATCTTCATTAAAAATTTCAATCCTTAATGTTCATAAATGAAAGCGCTGTAATTTTTTGCTGCTATCGATCGTAGAGAGTTCTATTTGCAAAATTTGTGTCAACTCACGAAAGCTTTTCAACGCAGCTTATTACTGAAAAGGACTCGCATTAGACACAAAGAGTTACCATTTGTTCGTAAGTGAGAAAAAGGTCAAAATTTAAACTTTTTTTAAAATGTAGAATATGAAAACCTCTTCTTTAAAAAATCGTTTATTAACTTTCACCGATTGTTAGTTCAGCTCTTTATCTTTAAAATGCAGTCGGCGAAACTTTTTTTTACTTACTATTGGCAGCGCTATAGAGACGTGCAAACATGGCGGTTTTCACCTCTGTCGGGATAAATAAATAGGATTTTGCCAAAAATTTGGAGATTACGCGAAAGAGCTTGAAATTGAAATTAGGGAACTGTATCGCATAAGAAAGAGAGTAATTGGATATTTTATTGTTATAGTGTAATTAAATTCTATTTTTGGTGCCTCTTTTGCAGGTCCCTTACAGGACGAAGCCCCTGAGTAGCTAGCTGCTCACGAGGGAGAAAGGAAGACGGATGACGTGGTGTGAACGCAAGCGAGACACATCCAGCGCACGCGGAGTATAATACACCAAGGTGAAACGCAACGCCACACCCGAGACAGCACCAAGACACAGAGAGCAGCCAACACATTCTGCTACTTCAGGTCATTCTCTAGTCAATATTGCAAGAAAAAAACACGACACTTTTACAACTTTTTATCGACAAATACGTCTTATATTTAAGGTTGTGCACTCCAGTCTAAAGACCAACCAAGGATTTTGAAACAAACGTATTTTTGGTCCCTTAAAAAATGCGAGAAATAAATTGAGAGGAAATTGTAAAGTTCACATTTGATTTGTCCAGAATAGAAATAGCATAAAATTAGTACGAAAGCAATAGAAAGTATCCCAAAAGAAATGAAAATCATTAACGCTTGGAATTTTGGAAGTAACTTAATATAACCATTAACTACCCCAACACCATGAATCATAAGACAGACATTAATTGAACATGAGAAATTGTTTCGTTTGGTAAATTTAAAACATAGGTCTAATATAACACGTTGATAACCTATATTGAATTCTAAAACATCCGTTCTGCAGAGGTCAATGCAGAAACTGGACCATTGCAATTTTGATTTTCAAATTGCGTTTTCATCGACGAAGAATTCAACAAAAAGAAGGAAAAAAACTATGAAAACAACCGATTTGTAAAAGAAGAATCAAGTGAAGTGTCTAAAAAGAATTTAGTGCCCAAAAAGTGCCTATCCCGGAAATTTTGGAGAAGAAATAATTTTTTGCTCCTTTGTGTTTTCTTGCCGTTAAACTATTCGCCTGACAAAAACACGCATATGCAAAGATTATAGGAAATTTTGTCAAAATTCTGGTCGTAATAAGTATTTTCCTTTGAAACATGCACGTTTCCTGTAATAAGCAAAAAAAGCAGAAAAAACATTTTTTGTTTGTACTTTTTCGATGTTTTCTATACTTCCTTCAATTTTTCAGAGCGGAAAAGACAAAAATCGTTTCAGCATCTTCAAATACATAAACAAGCAAAGTTTCCACAACTTTCGGATAAAAATTCCCAAAATGCTCGAGTATAAATTCACAACCCTACTTCATCTGAGAAAGAAAAAACAACGAGTGAAAGTTGTAGTAAATTTTGTGAAGTCAATTTTACAAAGAAATATTTCCTTCGAAGTGTGTAATAAATCAAAAATCAAAAAAGGGCAAAAACAATTTCGGAATTTTTCTTCTTCTATTCCTTGATTCTTCTCCAGGGGAGAAAGTTGAAATTCCTAATCAAAGCGCTTTCAAAATTACAAAGGAACGAGAAAGAAAGAACAAAAAAAGAGTCACTACCCCTCCCCATTAACTTTTTTTGGGGTCCTGGTTCCTGACCTACGAAGGTGAGACATAGAAACGAAGATAAAAAGCTAATTTAAATTACGTAGTTGATCTGCTAAAAATCACATGATTTTCTAAGAGAGAAAACTAGAACATTCAGATGGAGACGGAGAGGGGTACAACAGCGTCCGCGTAACAAACGTGAAACGTAGGGGCCGTTCATTCATTCATTCATTGATATGAGGGAGAAAAGTGATTCGGTGGAGAACCCCTCAAACAGACGTAACCCTTGCAATGAGACCCATGAATCCAATCATCCCTCTTCCTTCGAAGGTTCTTCCTTCAAAAGTTGATTTCGATTTTGAAAAAGAGGTCGTGTATTACCTTTACTTCTTCAAAAAAAAACCCGCTCGCAAGAAGTTGCTTTTTTTAAATAGGTGAAGTTTGCAGAAGACAAACTAGGTACAGAAGACGAATTGCATATTACAATGGACGATCCGCCAGTGTATATTAGGAGACATTTTTAAAAATCTACTTCTGAAATTATGAAAAAATTATAAACCCTTATTTTAAAGATTTATGAACATCTTATTTTAAAACCTGAAACAAAATGGGGGAGGGCCCCAATCAATTTTCAAAAGTTCATTTTTTGAGAACCATCCTAGTATACAACCCAAAAAACAAGCCAAAGGTAAAAAAATGAAATTTACCCGAAAGTTGCTTTAAAAAAACAAAGTTTCAATGAACAATATATTCCAGGGCATCTGCAAGTCCTTGAACACGCGCGCGTAAGTTATCTCATAGTTCTTAATTTCTTTTAATTATATTATAACGTCTACTTTTATCTTAAGGGTACAGGAGGAGCAATGATAGAAGATGTGTGTGTACATTGAAGCATAAACCTTTTGTACGTACGAGTTCGTGTCTGTCTGTCTGTCTCTATCTGTTCGTAAGAGAAGATGAGTTTGTGCACGTACGAGTATGTGAACGTACACACAAGTGGGCCTCACATGCAGATAATTAATTTCTTAAACGTAATTTCCTTCTCGTTGTAATCTTGTGTATTAATTTTCTAACCATTTTAAACCGCACGCGTGTGTGTGTGTGTATTTTATAGATATTTGAGCGATGATTTATTGTTTAATCTTTTATTATTGTAGTCATATTTTCCATCTGCCACCGAGCATTTTGCTCACTTGCAGAGCAATATATTTAAATCATTATTATCATTATAAAACAAAAAACCCATGCTGTGCATATTTGAAGTATTTTTGTGAAGGTCCGTGCTCTTAAAACACTGAACTGTCTCATCCATTATGCGATTTCGAGAAGTGCAGGTGTGTGTCCGTCCGCCACTTCGATTAGTTCCTTCCGTCGTGCGTCGTGCTGCTGCTGCTGCTGCTTCAGAGGACGAAGCGTCGAACGCCAGAATCACGGGACTCAAAGCGAGAGACTTTCACGATTCAAATGCTTCCGCGCACACACATACACACACACACACACCGACGAAAAAAATATCAATTAAATTATTTCACGCTTTACCATCATTTTGCTTCCTTAATTACGTCCTTAATTTTATTACTAAGGTCCATTTTATAATCTAACTAGGTAAATTAGTTATAATTTTGTAAATAACATCTTTCTTAACAATCGAAACCAAATATGTATTTTTAAATACGAATCGTCATACGACTCATCCTCACAAATGGCCAGTTATTCTCCAGTCAATTCACAATCATTGTTGTTTCTATTGTTTCTGGAAAATTTCGATTCGAAAAGCTGTGTATTAAAAAATACACAATAAAAAATATATTGCGTCAAGTTAGAGTTTATTACTTATTTAACTTACGTGTAATATTATAGAAAAAAATATTACACTTTATCCCCTTGCCTTAGACATTTACTGTTTATTTCTATTTTGAACATCAACTGCGGACACCAAAAAAAAAGAGGAAATATTGAACGAAGAAATAAAAAGTAAAAATTAAAAAAAAGGACGTTCCCTTAAACATATATCACTTCTTTAACATGACTAGATCGTATTGACTTTTAACGGTGGGTGTTAGATTTTTCTGAAATACAGGGTTCAGTTCTTCAGGAAGAAAATGATTTCCTCTAGGAAAACAAAACAGATGCTCGCAATAAAAATACATTACTTTTGCATAAAAATTTACTTAACTGCAGAATTTTAATCAAAGTCATTGCAAACTTACTTTTTAAAATGATATGATTGTGCGCATCTTTACTCGGATGACGGAGGATGAGGAGGAGGAGTCAGAGGTTGAAGTGTCAAATCGGACGATTCGACGCCTTCCAGACATCCGTCCGTTTTCCCTTCAGGTTCTGCGAAGCGAGTGTTTTACATTCAGAGCTGTGATTCAGTCTTTCATCAGATACGGTCACACTTCTCCCGACGCCGTACAGAGAGAGAGAGAGAGAAGTTAAGACAAAGGGGTTTTTATTTTTGTGGGGCTTTGAGGTTGTCAACGTNGGGGGGGGGGGGGGGGGGGGGGGGGAGATGCAGCTTCGCAGCCACAGAGAAGAGCCATAAAGCTTCTTCCCCGTGAGTGGGACTCGCCGAATATATCTCGACTATACCCACTAAAAAAACCCTCCTGAATTCAACAAATATTTTTAAATACAAACATGAAAGAAAAGAAAACAGTTGTCCGACACATTATATCAAAAATTAAAATAAAAATTCTGAAAATTATAATTTTCAAATTACGGAAAAGAAGGATAAAAGGAAAGACGAAAGGGAAGAGGAAAGAAGAATGCAAATTTTAAACTCTCCCGAGAACTTGTGGGAGGAGCCCCGATCTACTCATAAAATTCAATAGTTTATTAACATCATCCTTTTCATTTCCGAGAATTGTCGGTAAATCTGCAGCCAGACCAATTTGTCTCCGTATTCTGGAGTATTTTCTGCAATCAGTTAGTAGGTGACGCACTGTCAGAGAACAGCTACACTCCTTGCAAATGGGTTCATCATTAAGTAGTAAGAGATATCGATGAGTCAGAGGACAATGTCCTATGCGCAGGCGGGTCAGCAAGACCTCGTCGCGCCTGTCTGACCTACAGGAACTGCTCCATGACTTAACAGAGGATTTGATAAGTCGGAGCTTATTCCCTTCAACAGCTAACCACTCATTGTTCCATTCACTCAGAATCCTTGTCTTGATGGAGTTTAGAAGATCCCTTTTTGAAGAAATCCACGCGATTCTTGAGGCATACCGCTTTTGCGGAAACGTCTGCTTCCTCATTTCCTCTTATTCCCACGTGTCCGGAAATCCATCAAAACATTATGTTCTTTCCATCACTTTGGAGCGAAAAAAGCACATCCTGGATGTTCTGGATCAGCTTATCAGCTGGATACATATTCTGGATTGCTTGAAGGGCACTTAGCGAATCAGAACAAATTAGGAAATGTGATCCGCGGGAGCACTTTGTTTATCGCATTGCTCTCAATATGGTGTAGCACTCAGTGGTGTGAACGCTGCACAGGTCGCCTAGACGCTCGTCACAGGTCTCACGGGGAAAAACCACGGAGCAGCCGACACCATCAGCCTGCTTCGACCTCTCGGTAAACACAGCGATATGGACCCGGTGTTTGTCGAGGATTAGCTGAAAGTATATCCTCAACATCGGAGCTGGAGTGTTCCTCTCGTCATGATCCCGAAGATCGAATTTAATCTTCGGCTTGTGCAAAGCCCAAAGAGGAGTCTTACTGAAATCTTGATTTAACACATTAGATGTGCGTACAATCAATGTTTCCAAAATTTGTTTTCAGCGATATCCAAAAGGTTTAGTTGCTCTCAGTCTGTTGTTGTAGAAACGGATGGAAGAAGAGGATGGATGAAAAACCGCGTTGTGCACCAGATTGTCGGGTAAAGTTAGCACGTGGCAAAAGTGTCGTAGCATGAGGAGTTGCCGTCGGAGGTCAAGAGATGGTTCGCCACTCTCGACATACAAACTCGGAATGGGACTAGTGCGGTATGCTCCCGTAACTAGTCGAATTCCTGCATGGTGGACACTATCCAACTCGTTTAAATAGCTTGCACGAGCAGAGCTATATACAACGCAGCCATAATCGAACCGTGATCTTATGAATGCTCGATAAAACTGGAGCAAGGAGGAACGATCAGTGCCCCATTCCTGCTACTCAGGCACTTCAGTAGATTCAGAGGCATTAATGTTCTCCCTCTTAGGTCTGTCAGATGTTAATTACAATTCAGCCTCTGATCAAAGATTAGACCTAAGAATTTTACGGAAGGATAGAATTTTAGAACGTTGTTCCGCAGGGCGAGGTGAGGTTCTGGCAGGAGGCTTGGTCTCCTCCTGAAAAGATCACAGCGTGCTTTTTTCAGCTGAGAAACAAAAGCCAGTGGTGTAATGTACTGAGGACGAGTTGGATGGTCGAGGGAGCTGCTGAATGAAATCCCTGAGGGAAGTCTCCGAGAAATATCGTGTGGAAGGAAGATATATTGAACACACGGTCATAGCTGGTACGCTGTGAATTCTGACTGCTATAGCCTGGATTGGAGTTTGTAGGAGAGAGAACGGATGAGGGAGAATTGTCACAATCCGACTCGGAGGAAGAAGAAAAGGCAGAGACGTTCTTTTTTCGTCTCCGCGACTTGTTGGAGGGTGTTTTAGATGCTTTTTATGAAATCGGCCGCAAGGTGCACAAGGGTTTAGCCCCGGAACGCTGCTTTGTCTTCGTCTGGGCCTCGGTATTCGCAAGGGTAGACTTCACACTGCTTGACTTTCTCGTTGTTGAAGTAAGACTGGATTTCGCTGAAGGTTTTGGCTTCGCGGGAACAACTTGAAAAACATTCTTCCCCCACAATAGCACTCTGTGGCATGTGTGCGACGTTGTCGTAGACACGTCAGTGAAATCTACCTGGATGGAAACGTTTTTCTTTACTACAGGAGTCTTTGCTGCGGTGGAGTAACTGGTAGAAAATACAGGGTGCAAAGCCCAGTATTTCTTCCGTGCTTCACCGTACCGGATCTTCTCGGTTGAGAGAAAGAGAGAGAAAGAGAGAGAAAGAGATAGGTACATGGAAGAGCCGAAGACTTGCGCATCTCAACATCAGTTGGAAGGGAAATAAATTGTGACGTGGTTGAGATCGGCGTAACTGAAATAACACTGATTCCTAATTGCTGTCCCACAACAGAATTGCAGCAGAGCAAAGAAACGTTATGCGCTTTGTCGCCATCTGCACATTCGGCTAATAACAATAAACTCCTTTTTATATGACAACTTTCGGTCAGGTGAAAATGGCGACGAGTCTGGAATCGAACCCGGGACTCCTACTTTGATCGCAGGGGTGTTAACCACTACACCACCCGTCGCCTCCTTCCACATCTGTACATTATTTTCATCTGACCGTAAGTTGTCACATGTCTTCTCCACGTGTACAGAGGAGGAAGAAGAAGAAGAAGAAATACTATATGCAAAACTCCTTTTTAATTTGCTAACCTTTTATTTTGTACACAAATGAAATTGAAAAGACCAAAGTGTGCATCGTGTACATATGTATTGAAGAGTACACGCTGCTCTGCCAAATGTAACTCTGCGAAGTATAAGATCGCATAGACTTCAATAAAGAGCAGAAGCATTGATTTTTTTTTTTTAAATACAGAATACAACTAAAATTAGAACGCTATTCAATAAAACAGAACAATGTATTGTGAATACACTCATTCAACTAAGATGTTACGAATTTCTATAAATCTCACTCCACATTTCTCGCATTTGACGTCATTTCAAATGTGTACGTCTGTCCTTCAACAAACGTAGAGGATCATTTTCTCATGTTTGATACAAGTGTTGAAAGTTGTTGGACTTTTTTAACTTAGTACTATAGCGAAGGTAGTAAAAATTAAATCAATGAAAATAAATCTGAAATTGGCAAAAGAATAAACAGAGTAACGTGATTTCATTTATTTGAAATAATCCCGATTATAATAATTGATTCTGTAATACATTTTGCTTCTTACGGAGAAAACACTTATTTTCAAAAAGACCAACTTTTCAATCAAGTTTACTTCGAATTTTAGTACTTTTTTTAAATATCATTTTTGACTATGTCATCGGACATTTGAGAAAGCTATTTAACTTCTTCTGGGGTGAGATGAGGCATAAATCACAAAACCGTTGTGCTCGGACGAATGTGTTGAATGCATTTCCAACGAGTCAGGCTAATTCCTCAATATAACTGATTGATACCAATTAAACTATATTTTCCTTCATATTATTGTGTTTTAAAACGATTAGAATAATAAAAGAAAACAATTATACATTGTAGTGATTTGACGAAGTTTGAGTGCTGGTCCCTCCTCAAGATCGGACAATAAAGATTGAGGTTAGAACCAATTCCTGGCGGCGGAATCCGCAAGAGAGCGGAGGGGTGTCTTTCCCCCTCTTCTTTACTCCTTTGTGGCGTCGAGAACTTGTAGGGCCACTTAGCCTCCCTTTCATCGCTGCAGGCAACAAGGAAGACCTAGCGGCGAAGGGGGTCGCTGATAAGAAGGGCAGGCAACAAAGGGATGCATCGCAATGACAAAGTGAATACGAAGAAGAAGAAGAGGAGGAGGAGGACGAAAGGCGTTGGCACGCGATGGAACGAGCGGTTTGGCGCATTTGGCACTCCTCCAATCCCAATATTCAAACTCTACGGCGAGAGGAACAAACTCTACGGTCATGAAGGAGAGAGTCACGCGCGAAAGTCTAACGATTAGAGGGGGTTCACCCTCCCGTGTACCGAGGATACTAACACTTTTTTCATAAGTATGTAAATGACTAGAACAAGGGAATATCTGGCCCCGGATAAGAGAGCTAATAACTTCATCAACATAATTCTCTCCTAACTGTGTAGTCTTATTGTAATTATTAACTCTGTAAAATTATATAATACGACCTCGTTTCATCACAAAAAGTGATTTATTAAAAGAGAGTAATATGACGACGGTCGCTCTCCTTTCGCCTGACGATGTTGTTGGAGGACGCGGTTGTTCCCTTCCTCTCTTCGATAGCAAATCATCAGGTCCTTTTATTTCATCGATCGTAGCTACACTGAAAAATACAAACTGTGAAAGTTACAAAACAATGTATTATTAGCAACATAATTGGGTTAAAAGATTTTATTTTTTATTTTCTTATTGGCTCAGTATCTCTATTGGCTCTATCATCAATGTTCGCATGTTTCCTTTCTACGTGTTACGTAGTAGTAAAATATTATGGTAATATACAATTGCCCCCGTACATCAGCGCAGTAGCGTAATAAGAATTTTTTTTTTAATTTTCAAGGGTCGCGAGCGATCGAGGGAGCAAATGAGAGAGAAGAAGTGAGTCGAAGCTTCCTTCGCCAATTTGGTTCACGAGTGGATACGAATTTTGTGTCGTCAGCGACTTCCCACAGAAAATCTCAAAGTTGATTTATTGTACGGTCCATTTACAGATAGATTCTCTATTGGGTGAACCATATTGTCAATAACACCATTGCATGCAAACGGTACTTGAGATACATGGAGCAAGTGGATTTTCGAACCCGAAATATCTGAGAAAACTCGACCACGTTTCGTGGTCCGGGATTTCACTAAGACGTACGCGTCGCTGCTATTTCGGTTATCTCTCACAGATAATTCGAATACTGTTTCATTACGATTTATTTAATGCATTAAGGCCAGTATTTTATACAATGACCAATATATTTTCTCTAGAAAAAGTAACAAAAAAAATCTATTTTAATTTTGTGATCCCCAGAGGAATTCAAGATTTCGAGGAACATAAGAAAATAATTGAATCTGGTGGTGTTCTGACAAGAGCAGCGACCTTCTATAAATTGCTATAACCAGAAATTTGCACTAAAAATTCATTAACACAATTAGACGCTTTTTGAACTTATTCGGATGGCAAACGTGCCTCTTTTGAATAGAATTCTCCCAACTCGAGCTTGAAAGATTCAGAAACATTCAGTAGAATCGGTTTCAATTCTAATGTGATGTAGAAGTAGCTACATAAATTCTATTTACATTCTATCCCATCAACGATTCGTATCGTGAAGAGAGCGAAAACTCTTCTTCAAACAACTTCTCAGAAGTCACTAGAGAAGAGAGAAGGAAAGTAGATGACGGGAGACGGATTCGACATTTCGGCGCACTCGGACGAGAAGAAAAGTCAAAATAGCAAGAATTTTTTTTTTTTTTCAATAATTCAGTCATCAAACGTTGAAGACAAGGTGCATCGCTTTCCCTCAACGGAAGAAGAATCCTCTCACTTTGACGCCACTCACCCACTCACCATCAGAGTATTTTCCTCTCGCGAAGAAAATTTGCTCGGCAAAGAAGATGAAAGTGGTGGGGGGGGGGGGGGAGGGGTGGCGTGACGCTCGCCATGAGAGTCCCATGAGTCCGTGCGCCGCGGGGATCGTCGCTCCAGAAAGAGGACTCGACGGGAATTAAGTTTCGCTGCACTAATCTTTGTGGACACGATGTTTTCATCCATTTTAATCAATATTAAGGGCAATAAGTATAATAATAAATTTATTGTCAAGAAACAGTACAGACTGCGTATGACCACGTGGAGGACAATAAACTAATTTACACTCCGGAAGCAAGCAAGGGACGTATTCCATCAATTCCGATCAATGAGTCCAAAGGCAGAGGCGGATTCAAAAAAAAATCAGCAAAATTTCCTAGATAAGATAAAAAGTTAGCTGCGAGTTATAATACATATATAATGTCAATATGTTTGTAATTTTACGCAAATATGTTTATGAATTTACGTGTACAAGTTATTATCGAACTATAGATTATTCTGAGTATAGTGTTTAAAAATCATTAGAGTTGAAAAAATACACAAAGTAAATATTCTCTTGCAATCTTGAATAATCGTTACTTGTAAATCGTGGCCTACTGTTTCGCGTCCGTCTTCTGCCCTCACGACTATCACGACACCTGGAAGCGAGGGAGCATATTCCACTCGCAGACGACTCGCGCTCGCTATAATCATGTGATTTTTTTTTGATTTTTTTAAATTTGATGTGTTATAGTGAATTTAATGAAACGATTTCATCGAGTTCGCTAAGTTTAGAAGAAAATGGTCTTATTTCGAGATGAAATTTCCTCTCATTGTAAGAAAATTAATCTTACTCTCAGAGAAAATTGTGAGATTATGGCATGAAAGGGAATTAGGGAGGATAGTGNCCTTTGGTCGGAATTGATGGAATACGTCCCTTGTTTGTTTCCGAAGAGTGAAACTTAAAGTTCATTGCCCCCACGCGGTCACACGCAAGTTGCAACTACTTTTTTGACATTAAAGTTTTTTTTTAAAGGTGTACAAGTTTTGTTAATTTTTTTCTCCTGAAAGTTTTACGGCATGTTTATTACTAGTTTCAACTTTTCCGTCTCAAAAAACATTTCAAAGTCACTATAAACAACACAGAAACTGACTTTTGTTGTTTTTTGTGTGAGATTTTTCGAAAGACTGTACATATTTCGAAAGAAATTGGGTTTTTTTTATACGTTTAACAAATTCCAACGTGGTTTCGATGCCCTTTGCGTCGAGGCGAATGTGACGAGTACGCGGTCCTCTGCGGTAGCTCAGGGACTGGCATCTTTCCTTCCCACACTCCGGCTTCAATTCCCGGCGAGGCCATCAGAGCAAAACTGTAGTGTTTCGCTTCAAAGTCCCAGTGCACTGAAAACTCCCGCTACTCTCCCGGTATCAGTAACTGTCACTAGCACTAACTGTACTCCTCCTATCACGTCAATAGCACGCGACAAAATACTACAATGAGATAAGAAAGGAAAACAAATCATGAGGTGTGTAGTAGATGGAGAGGTCGGTCGCCGTCGGTCGCCGTCTGGCGTGGAATGAAGGCCAAGAGGATCACTGAAGGCGTAATGGGACACAAAGTAAGTAAGTAAGTAAGTAAGTAAGTAACGAAGGGTGGGAGGAAGGGAGGAAGGGAGGAAGGGAGCCCGAGAGCCCGAGGCTTATGACGCTTCCCTTCCCTTCGCTTCTCTTCAACAGCGCAGAAGAGGCTTTTCGTTACAACAGGGAAAACATCGACGACAAACTCAATTACCGAAACCAGAGCTCCTTCAAAGAAACAGGTCTCGATTTAAGAGAGAACCGTAAGCGAAGAAATATAATGGGGAATTTCTCTTCTTTTTTTTTACCCGGAAAATAACACGCGCAGTTCCTCATATCGGTTTGAATCAGCTGTAGTCGGTCGGATGATTGTGTCATGTCTGCCCATCTTTCTCCCATCTCCGCCAATAAGAAGCGAGCATCGAGTAACTGTTGGTGCCAAGGGGGCTATGAGAAGTTGTTGCGAAGTAAATATAGCTGTTATGAGAAATTAAGTACTCTCAAGGTGTGGATACCGCTGGCGATTCCCTCTTAAATTAAGGACTCTACTTCAACGGGGTGGCAAAAGTGTTGGGAAGAGAGGGTCACCCTCTCAGAACATTTCGGTAAAGGTGAGTTGTCATACAGGTAGGTGAAAGCGATGGAAACATTCTTGGAATAAGTTTTCTGGAAGTGTATGATGTGCCTGATAATACATTGCTACGAATATTTTTCAATACAGATATTTATTTTCGATACATTCGACAATTGTTAAGTTTTTATAGTATCAATGGCTTCTTCTTCATTTCTCTACCATATAATCTTTGGTTATAAAATAAAAGATTTTCCTAAAAATAAATTATTCTTACGTTAGGTAGCAATGAATTTCCACTCTCTTACTATGAGACTGTAACAGCAGTCCACAGAGTGTGTAGTGTGAGTGTATAGTATGATTGGATGAACGTGAAGGAAGAAGTACGTCTGGGACGATGCAGGTGGTGGAATTGAATTTAATATACATAGAAGCTCTAAGGAAAGAAAATCATTTCATTTTTCGAAACGTCGGCAAATACAAGTCAACTTTATCTTAAGACCTAAACTCATCAATTTATCTTCTGATATAATCCGAAATATTCTACAATTTTATCTTATGCTTACCTGAAACAGCTCTCCAACCTTAATATTTACAAAATAAAATTATCGATCACCTCTGACAAACTTTGAAAATGTATTTCGTTCCTGCGTTATCAGAAAGTGAGGACAGATATTCTTAACGTAAACAAAGACAGTTCAAAAGAGTTATTATTGTCATAATAAGGTTCAAAGTCATATACTATTCCTATGATTCTTCTAAAAATGGTCTTTCATAATTAATACAAGTATGAAATTCACAATACCCCCAGGGGCGTTGGTCTATCGCAATATTTAATCTCGAATTTACAGTTATTTTAATAGTTACGATTTATAAACAATATAGAATGAATAATCTATAGTTTAATAACAATTCGTTTCTTGCGATATAACTTCTTTTGTGTTTCATAAAATACAAAAGTGTCTGTGTTCTGTTGAGATATCACGACACACAGCAAACTATTTTTATTCTCATCTGAGGAGGAGCGCAAAGCTGAAATGTTAATTCCTATATTTTCATTGAAACACAATTCACAAGTGGACACAAATCCTTTAAAAAAACACGCGAAACACGTTAAAATATTAAAACGTTTTGGTACCATCTTCAGATGATTCGTGTGTTTTTTTAAGATTTTATGTCCACTTGTGAATCATGTTTCAATGAAAATCAGTTGTCAGCTTAATCATTTATTTATTTTTATACAATTATTTATTACTAATTCTCAGACGAGATGGAAAACATTTTCAATTATATTTTCAATCATTATAATACGACAGTTATTTTACCAATATGTACTGCTGTCGAAACATTAAATAATTTTGAAAAAAATTGTTAATAAATCTTATTCAAATCACTCAAATTTTGAGAAAACTACAATAATAATAATAATAATAATCATCAGTGTTACCGACTCTGCTGAGCCTCCTCATGAATCCCCTGCTTTGAAAATGGAAAAACCCGCGCAAGGATGATTGGAATTGATGGGATGGTCCCTTGCTTGCTTCCGGAGAGTAAATTAGTTTAGTGTCCTCCACGTGGTCATACGCACTTTGTAACTTTTGCTTTTTCGATAACAAATTTATTATCATCGTAACAAAGAGTTTAAAAAACCGTAATCCAAACAACGCAACAAAACGTTTCGGAGTAATTAACAAAGAGGCTCATTGAAAATACATTCAACTCACCTCAGTGCAACATGATGATAATCAGTGGAACGTTACACAAAAGCACGAAGCGCTTTGCTTTAATCTGCTTTCATCTCGAGCGCTGCCCCAATTGATCAATAAGCTCTGCACCCACCACTAGACATCGGGCGCCCGCGTTCATCCCGATAAGGAATAGAAATATTTCCATTCGAATCATATTCACCTGTACATTGTTACGCAAGTGTCCTATGATTTCACGTTTCACCTTTTCCTTCCTGAGATTATAGCATTTAAACATTACATCAAGCAAAGAAGCTGTTTGACTCTTTTATCTTAAAGTGACGTCATTTCACTTCTTCAATGCAGACAAATGAAATCATTGACGCGACAGGTTAATAATACACAAGAAACAAATCCGTGCTGTAGTACTTGGTAACACTGTAGCGGTCCGGAGTTAGTATTCATTGGTGTAGACGATGCTCCTCCAGTCCTGATAAGTTCATTCGTTTCCAGTGTTGCCAAGTTGTACAGCAAATTGTTCGTGAGTTACGCAAAGGTTGCATTGTATACTACCATGCAGCGCCGCTCTTCGTAACTTCATAATGTGACGTCGTGTTTACATAGTTAATTCTACACATGAGAACGAGGGAGGTTGAGATATACGCGATGAGGGGCGGGGGGAAGTATCTGCCCTTTAGTCACGTAAAGAGAATAGTCTTGCTACATGAAAGTAAACATTTATATGTCAGTTTCAATCTCGTCGTAATGGAAATTGGAAAAGACAAGTGCATCGAGTGGGAGTGGGAGCAGCAGCCCTTCAGTCCTTCATCCAAGTCACTCAGTCACATCACTGAGAAGTATTAGTGTTTTCTTTACGATTTTTATAATAATTGTTTTAAGAGACAACAGAATGAATTATGATGATGAGAAAACATGATTTAATTTGTTTATAACAGTTAATAATATAGTGCACACAATATTCGGGAACTCGTTGGACTTGTTTGAAATGAAGCACAAGAGCGTGAAACAAACATGGCGGCAGAGCGCAACGGAAAATGTAAAAATCCTTCTCAAATGTCGTAAGGTGACCGATAGTTAAAAGTGATGTCAAAAATACTTCAAAGGAAAATTAACTACAAATCAAAGTAAAACTTCCGTCACTTTCGTGATTTAAGGAGTTCGTCTTTCATCATTAAAAGTGTTTGTTCTCCACGAGACGCAATGTATTTCAACATCGATTATAGTTGCAATTATTATCATGTAATAGTGAGGTTATGGTTTTCAAGTTGAAATCACAATTAGTACATTTTGTTACTCTTTATGTTTTTGCCGATTTCCTGTATGTTAGTGGTTTCATTCGACGCACGCTAATAGTACCTTAAGCACATCTGGGCTCGAGCTTTGATTAAATTAAACAAATAAATCGAGCGCGTGACTAGGGTCTCACTTTTACGGAATATATCAAGTTAATCACAATAAAGAGAAATTATCCCAACCACAATTTTATTTCCACGACGCCATATTTGTTCAAGAGCGACTACTCGTGACGTAGTGCGTAGAGTATTCATTTATTCATTCATTCATTCATTCATTCATTCGCCTTCCACCCCTTCAAACCCAAATAGAATTCGCGGCAGATTTTCACGGGGTTCTGCCGTTTCGCCTGCACTTCATTCGCCTTCACGTCCTTCGGGAAGAACATCCCACGCCCTCGTAATTCATCCACCAAACCAAAGAGGCGTCGTATCATCCTCCATCTCAGACCCCTTCGAGACAAGGGAAAAGATTTTGCTCAAATATTCACGATTACGGGACTTGTCGCCATTACACACGCGGCGTCATAAAATAAACATACAACAATTTGTATTTCAAGAATATTTCAAACGGGAAATTCCCCAAAATCGCGGACTGAAGGAAAAAACACAAATATACAATAATATTAATTGCCACCAAAAATATTTATCCTTCTTATATCCATAAATAACACGCCATGATGAAAAAGTAAATTACCTTTTTTAATTGATACTCATCTCTAAAAATGTAAAACGTGCGCTCATTTTCGTCTCCTTTCATTCCAGATATTTGTATCTAGCAAAGAATCGCTGTTCTTCTCATCGTCTGGACAGACCTGCAGTCAATATCAGTATAAACTTGTGTAATAAGTTGAATTCCTTCGTCATAATCGTCCCTCCAATATTCAGAAGCCCATTGTTCTCGTATGGGAAGAAGTGCCTCGTCTGTTTCATTCGTATGCGACATAAACGAAACCGCGTTGGAAAATAAGCTTCAAGAATCAGTCGAAAAAGGTGTGAAACTTGATACAGAAAAAAAAATCATTTATGTATAAGTTTTTACGATAAATTTTATTATCGGTCTAAACTCAAAAACCAGGCGTCAGAAAAGTTTATCACGCACATTTAAGTTTTTACAATGCATCGAATCACTCGAATTGGCGCTCCAGGGTTTGGAGAAAAACACTTTCAATTACATTAAAGCATATTTTACCGAGCATGATGATCGATCAATGTACAAAAGCAACAATCTACAAAAAAATTCTACTACAATTAACGTCCTTTATAGAACCTAATTAAATAAATAATTAATAATTATTATTGGTCCATAAAATGTGGTAAGTTTTTTTATATAATCTACATAAAACTATACATACTGTCTGGTCCATGGCGCATCCTCCTTTCGTATCAGGACGAAAGTGTAGTAAAGATTGTAACATACCTGAAAGAAGAAAAAACACAATTGGAGCATACGATGACAAATTATGCAGTTAGCAAACTTAAACAAACGATGCGGAAGTTTTTATTGGTCTGGTGAAGCTGCGACCGGAAAAGATCCCGATTGCTCAAAATGTATACTTAATTATTTTTATAACAAATAATATTCAATTCTACAAAAAATATTTTTTACTTAATATTAAATATAAAATTTAATAACATACAAAATTCATTTTTATAACATACAATATTCAGTCGAGGGCTCTAACGACCTCGGCGTTGGCGAGCCCTAAAGCCCCATTAAAAAAATTATTCAATTCATCGTATCATACATATCGAGTGAGGAACAGAAGAGTTTGTTTACTTTATTCCCGACGCGTGTTACAAACTTATTTCATACTCGACGAATAGTGTGGAACGAAATGGAAATAAAAATCGTATAACGGTTGTAAAACGGACGAAGGCAGAACTAAAGTTCAACAATCGTTGTTACATTGACGAACATTGTAGCCCATTCTTCTGCTTCACAAGTATTCAAATGTCAAAATACAAAAAAGTGATTGAGGAAGAGAGGGGGTCAACAACCTTTGTCCAAGAAACGCTCGAGGTCCCGTGACGCAACCGCGAGTGAAATCGGCGCAGCGGCGGAGAGGGGATTTCTATCAGCGACGCTCAGCGACGCTCAGCGACGCTCAGCGACGCTCAGCGACGCTCAGCGAGGTGTCATGGGAAGAGTCATATCGATATCACGACCATGAGACACGCAAAAAATTATAGCTACTACTTGATGTAATATTTAACCAATTATATTTTCATTGAAACATAATTCACAAGTGGACATAAATCCTTAAAAAGCACACGCGAAACACATTAAAATATTAAAACGTTTCGGTACCATCTTCAGGTGATTCGTGTGTTTTTTTAAGGTTTTATGTCCACTTGTGAATCATGTTTCAATGAAAATCAGTTGTCAGCTTAATCATTTATTTATTTTTATACAATTATTTATTAGTAATTCTCAGACGAGATGGAGAATTATATTTTCCAATTATCCAATTATATTTTCAATCATTATAATACGACAGTTATTTTACCAATATATACTGCCGTCGAAACATTAAATAATTTTGAAAAAATTGCTAATAAATCTTATTCAAATCACTCAAATTTCGAGACAACTACAATAATAATAATAATAATAATAATAATCAGTGTTACCGACTCTGCTGAGCCTCCTCATGAATCCCCTTGCTTTGAAAAAGGAAAAACCCGCGCAAGGATGAGACTACAGATAAATAAATTATTCTGAGAAGTACGAAACAAAAAGGATACAAAGTAATTTTGTATTTAAACAACAACTAGAATTTTCAGAAATTGCCTTAAACTTTTCAAAGAAATTGATTTTTGACTTGGGGCGCTGATACTTCAGGGCCTTTCATCGGAATTGAAGGGATTTTGTCCCTTATTTGCTCCCGGAGCGTAATCGATCTCCACGTTTTAGTCAATCGCAGTTTTTTTAATGTTTTTGTTTATTTTTACATCTATTATAAAACGAGCTTTACCTTTTAATTAAGAACACTAGAGCTATCCCAAATAAAAGCGCGCTGAAATACAGAACTGAGAAATGAAGAGTTCGATTTTGAACAGAGTCGCGAAAGGTTTTCTCGTTTAGGCGCTCCATGACGGTCGAGAGCCTTGGCCTCTTTTCTTGCTTCTCAATGAAAGCTCTTTCGTGGATCAGACAAAAAATGATACAAGTCAAACATACAATCTCACACACAGAAAGAACACATGCAATATATATTATGTTATATCTATAAGTTGAATATTTTTGTTATTAATTTTGATTTTCTTTATTCTTACCCCAATGCATCTGTTAATGTTTATTACCGGTTTCCGTTCGTTCATTTATTTATTTATATTTTTTCTTCAGAATACGCCAGATAACAATAGCAAAGCAGCTTTAAAAAACAGCGGCTCGCAAACATCAAAGTTTTCATCAAAAGTTTGGGGGGCACAACTTGGTGCTATGTTCCCCCGACATCATCAGAATGAATATTTGACAAAAGGCACACGACCGGAATCACCCCGTCGTACAATATAATATGAAAACATTTTATTATAATACTCGCAATAGAAAACACTTTTTAGATAAAAATATGCTCTTTAATTTTTTCAGTTGAAATAATATAAACGTGTTGTTGAGGATCGAAATATCGCGTTACAAATAAATAAATAAATAAATATGACCCCCTATTGGTTTTGTATTCGTGGGGTAACATCCCCTGCGATCGAAGCGTTTAGAAATCGCCAAACCGCAGGAGAGAGCACGTTGGACAGTCCTGCTTTAAAATACCAATAAATCGAACGACAGAGAGACATTTTTTTTAATTTGCCTGAAATAATAATAATAATAATAATGAATTGGACCTGATCCAACTGGACGTGTTCACGTCGTTGCGAGGAACATGAAAAGCCGCCACCCTCCAATTTGTTATCTCTGCAAACAGGCAAAAGCATTTACGAAACGTTTTTGAATTTCCATAACGCGCCTTCTGTCAGAACCACAATCACGCAGTCGCTCTCGTATTTGAAGAACGCATCAAATAGATATTAAACGCGTGTTAATAAAATGACGCTATAATCCAGATCCTCAATGAAGCGACAACACGACGAGCTCTCTTCACAGCAGGAACACAAATCTTCGAATATATTACAGCAGCAGCAACCCGATCGTTGAGGTTTAAGTGATATTGCTTCGCTTTCACGAATGAATAATTTCCTTTCCCGCGAGCAGACGCGGTGCAGTGCACCTTTAAGGACGGATACTAATTTCCCAAGTCATCTGAACGGAATCCCTCGACAGCAGAAACCGCCGTCTTCAAAAGAAACACGACCTAAAGCATTCTAACCTCAAAATCAATTTACACGTTAACAATTTTTTTAAGGTACACGAAAATGCCAAATGGGGGTCAATTTTTTTTCTTCATTGTTCTTCTGTACAACTTAAAGGGGATGAATGATTAGGACAATATTTAAAAACCATTCACTAAAAACGTTTAAAAAAAAGTAATTGGAGAAATTTGTGTAATTTTCAGAAAATGTACCCAATGTTAAAAAATTACAGATATCGATCTACTGGTAAGCAGTCCAATCTCAATAATTATAATAACTAATTTTCCTTGAATTTCATTAATTAATGGAAACAAAACAAAACTTTGTGACGCCTGCGATCGATTTCTAACGATAAGAATCTTTTGGTAGCACTTTTAAAATAATCCGATTTCGAGAAGATCATTACGTCATTGTTTCATCCGCTACGGTAGCGCACTCGTCCAAACAACGTATTATCCTGTTGTTGTTGTTGTTGTTGTGTTTTAAGAAGAAAGAGGACAATTTGAGAAGCTGTTTACATATGACATCAACTTGAGATTTTTTAACAAAACCCGTCCCTTGTGGAACCCCGAATGAAGATACAAAGAAAGAGTTGTCGAGGAGGAGTCATTTCTTTCCAAACGTTTTGGAGGCGCTTCTCTTTCTCCAGTCCTCGCAGCGAAAGAAAACAAAGAAAAGAAAAGAATGAGGGAGGAGAGTAAAAGAACACGAGAAAGTCTTTCGGGAGCCAACATCAACATTCGCTGTATTTTACCCTTTTGACTCTTCTCGCTGTTCCGTCTTTTACTCGTGTCAGCAAAATATAAAAGTGAGTTTACGATCGGGTCCTTCCGTCTACATCATCATCCGATTCGTAGAGAAACTTTTTTCGTAATTGATATATCAACTGTTACGGACAGCGGACTTGATCTCTAACATTCGACTGGAAGGACAGTGCACGACTTTCATACCAACCTTTATAGCAGAAAGCTTTGTGTGGGTGGAACTACACATAAGACAAGGTCGCGCTTTCGCTCCAATTTGTTCCAGATCGCAAGGACAATAGGAGAACCACCAATGGGAGAGCGTGTTGGCACGCAGAGCCATGATTACCTACATGGAATCAGTCGGGACGCCATTGGCAGTACAAGAAGAAACTAGTGGTGCAAAACACTTCATCGCACTTTATACTTTCTCATATACGTTTCTCTGTCTGCAGCATCGTGTGAGAAAAAAAAATTCTATAGCGAAACGGTAATTTCTGGCAAAGGTGTCCTCTATATTATGGTCTTCTTCCAGTGCCCTATTCGCTAGATGGACTTATTACTGTCTTGTATTTGAAATTTGAAAGTACAATAAATATTCAGAATATTATTTCGAAACATTTACGATATTTATAAGACTGAGATGTCGCTATAAGTGGTATGGAAATGTAATTTCGTTGTAGACAGGAAATGATGTCCTCCTATATATTTTATCATTATCAAATATTTGATTTCTGTTTACGGAAAGTGTATTCTAAGTCTGCTTCATCTATTTACACTGCTAAATATTGTTCAAGCTTCTTCAAAGAGTAAACTAATATGTAAGTGTAGCAGACAGAAATTAGTTTACTGCGTCTATACCAAACTTTGAAGCGAAATAATGCAAATGAGGATGTAATGAATATTAATTGTACAGAAAATTTAAGGAAAATCGTTGGAGCAGTTTTGAGAAACATTCAAAAGAGTACTTTTACATTCATGCGAGGTACCGTTTGTTTTAAAGTAAAAAAGAAATTAGAGCACATGCATCGACAACAAGTAAATTCTACCGTAAATTCGAAATACGAATTAAATATATTCATCCGTTTATTCAGAATCGCTGCGCGCAGACGGACGGATGTTATGCCAAAAAACACTTTTTCAGAATCAGGGATCGCCAAAACGGAGAGAAAGCAAAAGGGACGCGTCTGAAGGTAACTTTGTTCGCGTGCTTCTTCTCTTCACACGAACGTTTGTCAGTTTCGCACAGGGGATGTGCATAAAGGAATTTTGATCATCCGACAGAGCGAGCACGTGACTGAGCGCGTCATTCGCTGAGAGGGTGCGGCGTGCGACGTGTTCCCTGTTCCATTCACGTGACACGACGACGTTCGTGACCTCTGGCACGCGTCGCGCTTCACTTGCGTCGCTGTATTTGTGTACTTGACGTATTCACAAACAATGCCATCCTCACGTGGTCCGAACACGACGACAACTCAATAAAGCCAAACACGACTTCTTGTACCAATGATGGACTGGATTTTGTTTGATATAACTCGAGAACTATTTATACTGTTATAATATTTTCCCAGCCCATATAAATGTTCCAGTCCACTTTAAAGAAATTGTAGAATAAGAAAAGTCAAAATATACGTTGAAGTATCATCTCGATCACGCGCTTTGAGCGAACTGTAACGGTTCACGCGTTTTAACTCTAAAATTAAGGGCTCTAATAACCTTTTGCCCCTTAAGCTCTAATAACCTTGACGAGACCTTAAGCCTCACAAAAAATTCAACAAAAATATTATCTTAATCATATCTAATACCGTAAAATAAATAAAGGTTGACCTTCCTAATAATTAAACACAAATTTCATTTTTTTATAATTTATCGGAGCGTTGCATATGCACTACTGGTGGTTTGTCTAGGGTGGGTCCCCATTCTTTCGAGCAGGGGAAAATAGATTTTTTTTAAACCTCCACCATACAATAAATTATTTTTTTTTAAATTGAAGATTGACGGACAAAGTTGGAACACGTTACAATATTAAGAGATCGTATCGATGTGAACTATAAATTCCACATTTCAGCAGCATATTGCAGGAGAACGCAAAATAAATAATGGAAACATATTCTGAAGAAAAAAAGAGTAATGAGCCATTGGATGTTTTTATCTGGGTTCATGAGAGTTATTAACCAGTTTATCCCAGTTTTGTAGCTTCGAGGCATCCCAGCCTTTGATGTACTTGAGGCAGGTTTCAATCCTATCCAAGATGAGAGTTAAATTTTAACATGGAATTTTACGATAGTGAAATACCGTCTCGGTGGATAGAGCGCTCAGCTGCTGACTGGATTGGATGACCGGGATTCAATCCCCGGTGCGATTATTCATCACACTTCAACATCTATTCTGACAACTCGGCCTACTGTAAAATGAGTAACGGCTCTATCCTGGGCTCAAACCTGCCGCAGCTCCCGAATCGTCGTCTCCTCCTCCTCCTATCGAGAACTAGACAAGGATAGAAACAAGGATAGAGGAGGCAAAGCAGATGGTGTAAGGAGCGAAACGAGGGACAGAGACACCAATATATTCAGAGATGAGGGGAATTTTGCGGATAACAACAAAAAATGACATCGCATGGAAATTTCAATGTATATTTAAAGAAGAAAAAATTACAACGGCTAAAGTGAGCATATGTAGGGAGAATATAGATACAGTAGAACATGTTTTAAAGGATTGCCTTTAAAGTAGGTATGAAAGAAAACAATTTATGGAGGAATATTTGCAGATATGATAGACACCCGAAATATGTGTATGTTGACTGAAACGCGACGGAAAAATAATGTTTATCAGAAGATTGACGCAACAATACAAATAACAAATACAAATAATTCAATAAACATAAGTAATTAGGTATAATACGAAATTGTGTAATACGTTTGTTGCAGGGGAAATATGGGAAAAATAAATTGAAAAAAAAAGAAAGAAAAAGTTAGCGCCGAGGTCCAGAGTAATTGCAGAGCTCTTCCCTTCCATATGAACCCGATAAACTCTACTAAGCGCGCATTGGCTCGCCTCGATCTCTGAATGAGATGATCGAACGACCGCTCTCCTGTATTATTACACGCACTTCAACTTTGTCCCCAAGACTTTCCCCCAATTATCCTCAAGTGTCTCGAAACGAGGAAAGCGCTCACTAGTCTTTAATGACTGTTGCCAGCGCCCTGCGGTAATAATGTCGTAATTTTTATTACTCTTCCACTCGCGTCGCCCGCCGCCGGGAAGGAGTCAGTCGCTATAGCGAAATGCTTCTTCCTTTCGAATATAGTTATACGCAAAACGAAAATTAAAGTCTGGAGAAAATAACGTGAATTATGAGACTATCAACATTTTTCAAGTTTTCTTTCTCAAATTCCCATTGCTGTAGTACTTCTTAAATAACTTAAATAACTCATTTTTTTAAAAAAACTATTTTCTTGCATGATTGCGTTGTGTGTTATATTAATTTAGTTTTATATGCACTCAACTTTGGCACGGTTGTGTACATTAATTCTGTAGCCCAATCCTGACCCGGGTTTTTCTCCGTTTTTCCTTCGGGTAGAGGCGGATTTCTTATACAGGTTCTCTATGTCTTTTCTAGGGGCGTGTTTTTGTAACAATAAATCGTGAATTTAGTGGGTTTTTTTTTCAACTCTTATGATTTTTAAACACTATACTCAGAATAATCTATAGTTCGATAATAACTTGTACATGTAAATTTACAAACATATTTGCGTTAAATTACAAACATATTTGCGTTAAATTACAAACATATTTGCGTTAAATTACAAACATATTGACATTATATATGTATTATAACTCGCAACTAACTTTTAATTCTTATCTAGGAACTTTTGCTGAAATTTTTGAATCCGCCTCTGCCCTTGGACTCATTGATAGGAATTGATGGAATACGTCCCTTGCTTGCTTCCGGAGAGTAAATTAGTTTATTGTCCTCCACGTGGTCATACGCAGTTTGTACTGTTTTTTGACAATAAATTTATTATTATTATTATATCCGTCCGTATACAGCCTCCATCGAGTTCATTTTGATGACATTCATTATAATGCGTAGTATACAACGTGATCCCGAATTCGTGGGACAAACTTTAAAGGTTGCTAGAGGACACTGTATGGGAATGCGCGCGTGCAGCAAACACAAGAAATACATGATCGCGTTGCTCTACCACGTGAGTGTGAAACACCTCTTCGGCATCTGTTCGCCACTCGCTCCCTCTGTCACTGTTGGAGGACTTTGCAAATTTGAACAGTTATTGTAAACATTGCTCTTGTCAATACGTTTTCTTTTTCCTTTCACATCTTATTTCTCCCGTACATCGCGTTACAATAAACGGCCTCTAGCAACCTTTAAAGTTTGTCCCACGAATTCGGGATCATTCCGTATTTACTTGGAGGCTTTCGATCGTCGCAAAGGATTAACTCTTTCACTCATTTTGCCTTTAATCGAAGTGAAAGCCTTCCAGAGAAACATTGTACAAACAATGAAACCCAATATTATTTCGCGTTCATAAAACACTGAAACACTATAATGGAGAAAATGCAATTGACATAAAAATATGAGATAACAGCGTGGGATGAACAGAAGATAGTCGAAGACGGAAATGACATACACAGTATTCCGTCTCACAATCGTAGGAGCGTCCAGAGAGCGATTAGGATGCAGCAAAAGGATACAGAACAAATAGGAGTGGAAAACGTTTCACCCGTTTTCATGCATTTAAATGTTCAATATAAAAACAGTTCCTTAATTAACGTAATTAACATAAACAAAAACCGTAGAGAGATCTCGTTTACTTGGACACAGTAGAAACAAATTGGTAAAATCTCATTTCAACCCACAATTTATCCTCGGAATATTTAAATTGTAATATTAAAAAATCCACGGATTGCGCCAATGGTGAGAGAACGTGACCCAATGTACAAGTCTGGTGTTGAGGAATAAAAATAAAACTTTTTGGTTAGTTTGGAATATGAGCGAGTGTGAAGCCAGTATGTCCTCTGGATTTCGTAACGTACTCACATCTTCAACAGAGTCATTCTCTTTCTTCTTCTTACTTGATCGCGTGCTTTTGCTCCGAATCTTTTACTTTTTTTGAAAGTCGCGCTTTTGTCCAGATCTCTGATCACAAACGGAGTCAGAGAAATCATGATCTCGCTCTTCGGTCTCTAGAACATTCCCGTTTTCCTTCTCTAGATGTAAATTTAAAAATGCAGCACAAATGTTTCACGTTTGGAAATGAATAAAGCTCAACAAATCACTCTCAAAGTGGCGTTGATTGCTAGTAGCCACGAACTTCGACCAGTGTTTCAAAAGCTACGAGGTGGAATAGCGCGAAGAAGAAGAAAGGACGAAGAAAAGAACAGAAAGGAAAGGGTTTTTCTCCGGTTTTCCTTCCGGTAGAGGCGGATTTTTTTATAAAGACTCTCTAGGTCTAGGTCTCTTGCTTAGGGACGGCATCAATTGAAATAATTATTCGCGAATCTAATGTTATTTAATATTTACGAATCATCAATACTTACCGAATGATTTAGAGCTTGATAACAATACGCACTTGAGAAATTACTTTTCTGGGTTTCATTAAATACAATATTTGTTGGTATTTGTTAATACTATAACACGTGTCGAACAATTTTTTATCGTTGGGAGAATGTTGAAATGTTAAATCCGCCTCTGCCTTAGGAGCCTTGATCGGAATTGACGGGATGGTCCCTTGCTTGCATCCGGAGAGTAAGTTAGTTTATTGTCCTCCACGTGGTCATGCGACGCCGTTTATTTATTTATATTATTTACGTATGATAAAAGAGTAAAAGAAAAGAAAGAATATAATCAGAGAATCTCGTAATAACTATAAGGATCCGCACAAACATTACTAAGAGGAATAAAAAGAAAACATACTTCTCCATACTTCTTCCCACCTTCGTCCCCAGTCTCTTATTTCGTATGCTTCGTCTCGTTCCTTCCTCGGCACAAAAGCGTTTCGTCGTAAGCATCTTTTGCATTCGGAGCATTCGAGAAGATTACGTCGGAGCGACGATGAGCGATGCAAGCAAGAGCAAAGAGAAGAGTGAAGCGGAGACAGGAGTCATCGACACGTCTGCGCCACGTGATATCCAAAAGACCCCACGATGCGAGAAGAGACTGAGACTCGTGTCGTAAGGGGTTGTGAGATTTAATGAGGGGAGAGAACGGTGTTCATAAAGAGATCGAAGCAAAGGAGAATACTTGGAGACCAGGAGACGAGTATTTACATATCACGCAAGGAAATTTACCAATTGTATAAAGAATGTGTGATGCTAACTTAATGTTCTGAAGAAAAAATACTAAAGGAATGTATGAGAAAAAAGATATACAAGAAAGAAGGTTATACGCGAAGAAAATCCCCCCCAGGGGACTTACATCTAGTAAGTACGTGTTTGGCGAACACGGGGCCCCGAGCTGAGTCTGGCATTTCTTCCACTTACTTGTGCTAGGCTCCTTCCTTTCTCTTTCCTGACCTCCCTTGGTCACCGCTTGTTCTTTTCGATCCCGACGCTATTAGGGCTATCAGGGTATCTTTCATTTTCCTCTTTTTTGTCCCCCCCTCACTTTTTGTCCTCAATATTTTGATGTATGTTTTGAGATATATTTTGGTGTGTTGTAGATCAGGAGGGTTTTTAGTGGGTATGGTTGAGTCATTCGACGAGTTCCACACACGCGGGGAGAGTCATGTTGGCTCTCCCTAGTGCGTAACTGCATTTTCCCTACCTGTACAGAATTTTAAGGCTCTAATGACCTAGATGTCGACATGAGCCGTAAAGCCCCGCAAAGAAATAATAATAATAATAATAATCAAAGCCTCTCAGTCTGATCGTTCACCATAACCTCACAAAATTTACTCGTTCAATTAATTTCCACAGTCACATCGTCTGCTGTGGTTTTAATCCTCTTCGGTGGACGCAACTTTTATCAATTGCTCAAAATCCATCACAGAACAACGCAATACGATCCCGAAAGCCGCAACTACAAAATGGCGACCCTCGCTTCGATAAGAGCTGGAGAAGAGCGAAGAATATGTATCAGAGGATTTTCGTTACTTTTATCGTCGGTCGCAGCGCTGATCGTCGCTCCAACCGAATCGCGTACAGCGACTCCACTGTTCTCGTGTCTTCTCTCGAGAGATGAATTGAACTTCCTTTAACTTCCTGCCTAAAAATTACAAACATCTTCAAGTCTCTACAATGTTCGGCAGTTCGAAATAAGCACGGATGACAATCGTACAGACTTAAAATCAAAATACACACATGGATTTCAATTTGTTGTAAAAGTATTTTTTTTTTCCTTTCAAATTTACTATTCGATTCATTCGAATGTGGCGATTATAACGTAACACCCAAAGATGGAAATAGAGTATTTTCATTTTGCTGAAAGTAATAACTTTATTTTTACAACCCTTTATACGTTTTACTAAATATAAGAAGAGCGTGTTGAAATGGTGGACATGCAACGTACGTCCGTGAGGACCCTAAACACCCGCTCTCAGGAACAACTCTAGTGATGGTGATAATACATCCGACATGGAGACAAACATGTTATTCTCTCCACAAACGATAACACATTGGCCATTCTCAGCTAAACATAGTATTGCAAAGTATTCCCACGTCGATCTGTCGATTTAAAAAATATGATAAATTTGATTCAGAGATTTTAAATACCAACAATTTATAAACGAACAAACTTTTAAAATTTATAATATCTTCTTTCCTATTTCCAACTCTATTAGAACGTGTAAAATGTCACAGTTTTCGACTACATATTAATAATTATTATACAAATGTCAAACAAATTTAGAGAATAAATGCCAATGAAACTAACGACATTGGATTTGGCCAGCAGCAATAGTTTAAACTGTGCGAAGGCGCTCAAACCCTTCCACACGTCACAGCTGACAAGTCTTTCGTCGCATGCGACTCGGCTAAATGAAATCGAATGGAAAATTTTTGATTTTTCATCTCGTTGGAGGCTGATTTTTTATCGCCTCTCACAACAGAAATGAGATAAAAGACGAGAATATCGTCGAAGCAAGCGAGCGCCGACAGAAGAGGGGTTCCTTCAAAGAGTGATGAGGAGGAAACCCAAGAATAGAGAAGCTAATAATAATACGTCAAATGGACGCCGGCCAGACGAGCGAGCGACTGTTAATAGTTAGTGCTCTCTGCGCCTTTATGACCACTTTCTCTCCCACAAAGAGACACGAGGACCACAAGGCGAGAGAGAGAGAGACCGTTCGACCCCCCCCCCCCCCACCTCACCTTCAACCCACACACACTCTCCCACGACACGACAGGACGACGACACGACAAAGTAACTTTTAAGGTATTCGTCAGAGCGACAAGGTTTAAGTACACCCCCCCCCCAAAAAAAAGAAATGTTTTAAACGATAATTTGAACCATTCCCTATTCAGAGGCAACGAATTTTCTTACCCTTAAAACGAAAAATTTTGAATTATTTGACTTGAAATTACTAAGGGCTTATACGGAGAAACTTGCACGCCTTTATGTTCTTTTTTAATATTCTGGCAAGAAAGAGTACGAGCTAAACGTAGCGAAAAAGACCTAAAACATAGTAAATGGAAATAGAAACGCAATGACATTTATATTTTCTTATCTTACGAGAGAAATTCACCTGAAACTGAGGAAAATACCGTCGTAAGAAAAACGGTAGACGCACGACGACCCTCGTGAAATGAAGAGAGTCAAACGAGAAAATAATCGTTTCGAGACAAAGAAAACTTAATCACAATAAGAACAAGGAACAATACTTCAGTACTATCAATTATCCACCATAAAAAATATGCGAGGTGAAGAAAAGAAATATACTAAGGAAACCGGTAGGTGACGCGGAACAAAAATCAATTCCTGTCTGGGGATGTACACAAAGAGGGACAGAAATCGATCCAGGGCTCCTAATTAGCTTCGTCTCGAAATAAGCGATGAATCCTTGGGCCAAAATCATACATAAAAAAATTCGTTCTATTTTCTCACATACGTAGCACTTTGAAAGTAGCGTAATCATGGGAAAATTCTAAAACGACATTTTTACGGAAAAGTCCAATATGGAGATCCACGATTCCTGACCAAGTGGAAAAATAAATTTTATTCGCGTTCCGTATTTACGGCAGAATTTTCTTCTGATCGATGCAGCTTTGAATATTTTTCAAACACTGGCCCAACAATTTTGCTTAAATATTCTGTATGCAAAGTGTAATTAGTATATGTTACAACCGTATTAGCGGTATTTCGATTGAAAGTTTGGTGTAGACGCACTGAAATAATTTCTGTCAGCTGTAAAGATACCTTTGTAATAAACTTGAATATTACTTAACATTGGACATGAATGAAGCAGAGGTAGACAGAGTACACTTTTGTTAAACAGAAATGGCCAAAACTATGGATGAACTTTGTTGTTGTTTTTTCTCTTCCGTTTCGTGCATTAACCTTAACCTCAATGTGCTCCTCCATCAACTCGGAGCAAAACAACAGAGCAGCGCAACGCGTGTAGAAGCCGCAGAGACAAGTGACGAGCGCTGTGCTTCAATAAACGTCTTCCGCCACATAAACATTGAGACTTACGAGCTCATTACGCAGCACTTTCCTTACACTCATCTTCTTTTACTCAAGAACAAATAATATATATTTATATTGTACGATCAAAATACTTTTACTTACTTAAACATGTACAGTCTCCTGATTTTTCAAATTCATAATAATACAAAAATTCAATACAAAACTTGACTGATTCAATACACTACACAATACCACAGGAATCGCGCCGGTCAAATTTTCGCTTCCACGGCAAGATGTGGCTGCACCATTTCATTAAAATTCTTCTAAAGTCCAAACTATTTGTCGAATTTTTACAATTTGAAGACGTTTTATATCTATGTTAAATGCACGAAACTAATTATACATTAAAATTGATGGTGATTGGCTTTTTTCTTCTTCAATTGAAGCATAACACATCTTTTTTTAATAACGTTTGATCGATAATATAGGTTAATTGCCATTCATAGTTGTCACATATCTCCAATCGATTAGGCAGCGCAAGCAAATATAACTTTTCACACATTTAAAAAATAAAAGTTAACCTGTTTAAACTTTTTTTCTTTTCGCCAAATTTCATCACGATCGGATCAGTGGATCAGTCACGTGATTACGTAGCAGACAGAGAGAGAGAGAGAGAGAGACTTTTGTGTTATAAGGAGTCAGCGATCGCATGCACCTGTTATCTGAAGGCGGCAAATACGAAGTTTGGGATCTCCGTCTTCGTCGCACATTGACTTGGGTGGGGGAACTCTTATTCTCGTCTCTGATTTGCTAACCGCTACGCGCAAACAAACGCCTCTTCCCTCCTCCTTTAAACGCGAGACAGAGAGAGAGAGAGAGGGGGGGGCGATACCAAACAGCGTCTTCTGACTCTCAGAATTATCAAATTAAGCGGAGACCTTAAGAGCATTTCTTTAAATTCCTTTAAATCACTCGACCCACAACATTCCGTGGATCTTCATCAGACAATCGAATCGGTTGCTACTGGTTACGAAGACGAAGATATCACACAAATTACAGAATATGGGATACAAGGATCTCGTACTAAATCAAGAATTAGACACAGAGACCACATGGATACACAATATTTACGATGTGAATCAACAGGGATGAATCGCAGAATAAGAACTAAAGAATAAAACAGGTATATACAGAAAAAATATAGCATCGATAGAACAAAAAATTTTTTTAAAAATGTTTTCTTTAAATAGTGTCTGTTATCATGGACACCTCACAGCAGAGACCGCTGGGTCTGTTCGTATGTAAGTATACGAGAGAGGTGTAGAGTAAAGGTCCAAGAACCATGTTCACGTGAGCATTCTGTCTGCTCGATGTCTTGACAGCAACCTCAATGATGCAGGGAGAGAGAGAGTCCGCTGGGACGTCGAGGTCAGTCACCGGGGTGCGAACCCCGCTCGTCCAAGCAGCGGCGAAAAGAGAAAACGAATAAAAACATTGCCCTTCCCATTTCTTCAGACTTAGGACTGTCCACGTATCGCCAGGATGCGTAGGTATGGTTAACAATGCTTTTATTGTCCTCTAGAACACAGTACGACGCAAGTGGAATATCCAGCTTTATTATTTTTATTTTTTTTAAGCATTCATTTGGATAGAAAATAAAATTTGTCCTTTATAACGGGAGCCACACTCCAACAACTCTTATTCCAAAATTTTGGTTTTCGTATAACTGGTTTCCCATCAGCCAAAATTTAACGTTCATATCATATCCGCGTTCACGGAAGTCCAGTTGCCAAATATTCGTCTAAAAGAAATCTAAATAATTAATAATCACTTCCGCTGATTTTTACTGCAGGACGAGACAATTACTTTGTTAATTTAGAACTTGATAATAAATTTAGATTGTCATTAGACTCTTTCTTCGACAAGAATCATATTGTCTTCAGTCAATATGATCCGTTTCCGTCTCAGGAGTATATTTCGCCGTTTTTCTTGAATTATTGTTGTAAGTGTCGCGTAAGATATGACAATGTTAATGTCATCGCTTTCTTCCTATTTCTATTTGATACGTTTTAGTAGTTTTTTATTTCGCGATGTGAAACATACTTTTTCCTTCATATCAAAAAACCGTTGGCCCGGGAAAGTTTCTCCATATAAGCTTATAGTAATTTAAAGTCAAATAATACAAAATTTTGTGCCGTAAGGGAATAAAAATTCATCGTCACTGGATAGAAAATGATTCAATCTATTATTTAAAACATTTCGCGGGGGGAGGCGTGAATTTCTTCCGCGTACCCTTTCCACACGTGGAGAAGATGTGTGATCACTTTCAGTCGAGCCGGGAATGAGAACCCGGGACTCCTGCTTCGATCCGTTCGCCTTCCACAACTGTATTCACCATTTCCGTAGATGTAGTGGTTAATACTCCTACGATCAAAGCAGGAGTCACGTGACTGAAAGTTACTTAAACGTATCCGATACCTTAACACTGATGCTGCTGGGGGGTGGTATTACTATCCTTCTCCCTCGCATTATAAGAAAAGGAAGAGAAAAAAACGTAAGTTACGGAAGGGATTAAAACACAATTAAATAAATCGAATGATTTATCACAAATTCCTCCACCGAACACCGCTCGCCTCTCAAAAGAAAAGGGCTTCCGATATCTCAAACCGGTTCAAAGTTTGTTACGAATCGTTCACATGAGCTGTTCGCCAAGCTCTCAAAGCATATTATAAATAGATAAGCTAATTTTTATGAAGAAGGTCGCATGAAGTTTATGCACGCGACTTGTTGGCCTGGCGTTAAACATAACTCTCAAAAGACTCTCAAAACTTTACATAAACCGAAGTAGATGTTTGCCAGCATTCATGTTTGTACGTAAGTCTAAAATTCAAAAACAAGGCACACAGGAACGAAATGCATAGTCAACAGGGTAATTAGATACTTAAAAGAATAATTTTAAAAAAATAAACGTTCTTCCAAGAAAGGGACAACACTATGAAAAATATTTTGACTAACAGAGCTCGTACAAGAAAAATGTCACTCAGAAATGTGTTACGAACAGGAGACCGATTCAAATGTTAGGGAGAAAGAGTTAATTCACGTACGAAAATTAATCTATGAAATCTTTCATAGCAAAAGCAGATCTGGATCTGACGCCAAATCAATGCTCTTGGACGTTCTAACAAGCTTCTTCTTAATATTACGAAACTTTTTTTTTGTTCCTCGACAAGAAGCAGCCGTCGGTCGTCCTTCAGTCACGAGCTGATGAGCTGACAAGACACGACGAAGGGAGGGAGGTCGAAGACGACGCGGAACGAAAAGCCTCAAAAACTGCACTCGAAGCATTAAAATAGGACGACGGGATTATTAAAACATTCGTCAGACTGCCAACGTTTCGACTCTCCAGAGACCATTGGCAGGATAAAACGAGGTTCTCGTGAAAAAACCTATTTTTGTTCTCAAGAAGTCTCTGCAATTTCATTGGAGGTTATCATGAATTAACAAGCAAATGAGACGTCACTGAAGCTAATTTCATTGCTCTGCATAAACGAAGACGTCAAGTTGATTCATAGCAAAAGAGACGTATGTATTTAGTATACATCGATTCGGAAGCAAAAGAGGGGAATATGAAACTGCTGATCTACCTCCTCCTGCTCCTCACAAACACATTGCACAGCTAACGTCGAATTTACATTTTCCAGGAATTGTTCCCTCAAAGAATGTTCGAGTCACAACTTGCCAGGTATTATGTACGGTTGCACGGTTAAGAGGGCGGCCCCTACTGTATCACAATAAGTCGCCTTCCCACCACATCAACCACTCTCCAGCACATCAACCTTCCCAATCAGCATCGACGCAAAATACACTTCTTACACTGCGACGTATCGTATTACGGTGTTTACAGAGAGCCTTAAAAATCTCACGAATATTTGAACATCCCCAAAGCTCTCATCTCACATAATACTACCACCACTCTTAACGTTCGCTCTGAATATCCATTTGGCTCATTGCGGCTAGAAAACTTGTATGCTTGCGGTAAGTAACCGTGCGCCATTTGCTCTCATATAAGGAGGAGAAGAAGAAGAAAAAGGCATTTCACGTGGAATTGGCCCAGCAAGTGAAAACCATTCTCACAGTTCATTCTTAGAGTCAAACCATGCTTACACGCTCCCAAGACCTCTCCCCTCACCCCTCACCCCGTGGCACAGGAAATAAAAACGCTTTCCACATACTGTAGTCCACCAGAATACGGGATGGACAATGATTAATTCCCACAAAAAAGAATGAAGAATTTTATCCTTCACAATAATATAGGGAATTAATGATCATATTTTACTAGTGCTCGAAATAAAATATAATAGAGATCAACAAACTAATCAACAAACAGGGTAACAAAGCAACGCAACCACAATTCTGGAGAAACTGAAAAGCGTGGAGCGCGATGAGAGCAGAAGGAAAATGACAGAAAACAGGAAAAGGTGAACGAGAGAGCTTTTTCCCTCCATTCAAAAAAAGACTGTTACAGGAAGCAAAAACACCGCATTCATTGATTCTCTGCATCGCTCACCTTCAGCATTCACCAACTCTAATGCCGTATACTCCAAGGTCACGGCAGACTTCTGTCCCCTTCTGTGACCCAATTTCCATCGTTGCCCTCCGTCTTCATCCCCTTCGGCAACCGTCCCTTAAATTCCCCCACGCAGCAACTGTCACAGGCGAAGTCGTTCAAATGAGGGAATTGAATCGTATTCTCGGACGAATTTGAAATGTTCTTTCCACCAAAAGACGGTACACCAATAATTACAATACTCCACGAAACGTGAATTTTTATATCCTCAAATCAAACCATTTCGTAACAACCTAAGATGTAAAGTTATTTCTCGGTATTTCTTCAATCCCACCTAATTCGATAACTCATAATTTTACCAAACTCATTGGCAAAATTCCTAAATCTACACAAGTCACGATGGATCTTCCAGTGGGAAAATATACGAGGCTTAATTGACGACTCATTTTAAAAACAATCAACAGTAAATATGTTTCCGGAAATTGTACGATTTTGACAGAATGTGACATGAAATTCATATAACCTTCCATTCCAGCATTATCAGTACAGTTGCACTTTCTCTCTCTACAAAAGGTACAAAATCAATTTTAATAGAACACGCAGCATGAAACACGAATGCCATCAACATCTAACAGCATCGTCGCTGCCCCTAGTGATCTCCTGCCCCCCCCCCCACACACACACGTCGACGAAGACTTCTCTCGAAGCGCTTTTTAAGAGATTTCACAAAACACGTTCGTGAGAGAAGAAGAAAAAATTATAACCCGTTCGTCCAAAACTCATCTTCGATTTTTCGATTCACCTTCGATCGACGCGCTCCGGCAAAACGTTTCCCCACGAATTAAACTAACGAGGTTTTCATATTTGTTTATTGGTAACGCCGTATTTTGATTCTCACCAATGAATTTATATTTTAAAACTAAAAAAAATCAGTATAATTCTTTATTTTTTTAAAGTATTTGTAATATTTAATATTTCAATACCATGTCTCCACATTCTAATGTATCACAATTTTCTATTTTCTCCCAGCGATCCCACCACGTCGAATATTAATTCTGACAGCTTGAATTTCATAACACCAAGTTGTGCTCCGTAACTTTTTATCTAAAATGTATAAAAGGCGCTGGTAGAGATCAATCACAACATCAACAACTTAAACTTTTGCATACCGCCGAGGTCGCATTCATCTTTACATTTCAGAAGTGAAGTAAAAGATCGCACGCTGGAACATTTCGATACAACCACCCAACGCGAAATTAAATAACTTGGAAATGGAAATATCTTCCCGAGTAAACGCCACTAAAAGTGCGCACCACTTCCTTCAGTTCCAATTATCTCTTCTTTGCGCAACAGAGTGGGAGCTGGCGGCCAAATCGACTAAGTTGTTTCATTAAGAGGCTAAAACTTCTCGAAGGGGAGGAATTCCTTCGCTACTAAAGACGGGAACGCAACAGGGATCCCCTGCTTACTCCACAAGGGTCAGTTATCCACCCGGAAGAGATTGGCGTAAGGAGAAATTTACAGAATCAAGGCTGCGATTGCAATACACCAACGTAGATAACACAGAGAGGATGTTTCGTAAGTTATTGAATGTAATCCACTCTCATAGAGTACGTGTTCAATTGTGGTTCGAATGTTTCTATTCTGAACGTCCAAAGTTCACTGCGGACTCCATTTGCACGAAGTCTCGAGAAGAGAATAAAAATCAACCGATATCTTAATTCACAGTTGTATAGAAAACTATAAGTAGGAAATACAGCTTATTTTATCCGGCAATGACCAATAATAGGAAGCGTGTGTGGTAAGGCTATACTCCAAGCCGTGTCAGTTATTGTCGAGAGAATTACACACCGCCTACGACCATGTACGAGTACAATAAAGTAATATACTGCAACTAATATACAATAAACTAGTAAACACTGCTTCAGTTCATGTATTTTTTCTTCTTAAGTTACGTTTTCTCTTAGAGGGAAAGTAACATATCTTTTGAGTTGTTGCTTTGCGGTTGAGTCACGTGCGCAGATGGAGCGTCCGTCTGTTTGCACAATGTAGATATTACTTTAACTCGAAATCATTGACCTGCCAGTGATAGTACGTAGGAACTCGCACTACTCCCTCTATCCATACGACCACCTCACACCAGTCCTCACGCACAAACGGAGATACACTTCCTTCCTTCCTTCCTTGATTACGTCACGAGATAGCACGAAGCCGCTGTATAGCACATTCCTCGTAAAGATATTTACGTCGGTGTATTCCTCTACATTGATAACACGATACACCATTTCTCTTGTATTAACAAAGTCCCAAAGCGTGTTCATTACAGAACAAATGTAACTAAAAATACAAAGAAGCAGTTGCTAACTGATTTGATGATACACTAATGTTAACATTATCAGCAGGGTTCACATTTTTAGGTGCGAATTATATAGGAAAAAAGGAAGGAAATGTGTGTTAAAATAAGGTAAAAAAGGGACAAACAGGTGCTGCTTTACTCAAGAAATCATCTTCTGATTCCCTGAGGTGCAAACAGGTACATCCAATCATCAAAAAAGGAAGGTAAAAAAACTTATATAAACGTATCCCGTTCAGTTCGTTTTCAAAGGCTCTTAATAACTGCAAAAGACCGAATATAATGGCTCCCAATTCGCATGCTCACAGTAAGCTGAGGAAATATTAATTTAAAAAAATTAAATTTGATATTGGTTCGAAATCATTTATAAATGGAAAGAAACTGATACGTCATATCTCTTATAAATGACTGCGCGCTCTAAAAGATTATTGAAAAGGTACAGTGCACGGCAGAACAGGGGATGATGGATACGTTTTGGGTAAAAAGGGATAAATGTCCCCCAAACTAGGAAAAAAGTGCTGAAAAATTGCCGCATTTAGAGACAAAATTTTAGCACCGTGGTGTTTTTGGGATGAAATATCTGTACCCTAAGAAACAATCCTAGGTTATCAGCATCCGACGATAGCAGAAGTGAGAAGAACGCACTAATTACCTACCCGCCATTGGATCGCCAGCGAGTGATAGTGCAAGAACGGCTTCCGCGTATATTATCCCCTGCTGCCGCCTGAACCCCACGCAGGAGCAGAGAGAGAGATCGCTCTCAAGATACTCGAGAGACGAAAGACAGCAGACACCTCTTCACGACAAAACGAGGCAAAAGGACGAAACGCGGATTCCGAAGGGACATTTGAAAGACGAAAAATGCGAGTCGCGCCATTTCGCGAACCTTCGACGTAACCTCATTCCTCCTCGGTCAACGAACATTTCAATAATGGTATCTATTCTGTTTATACAAATCATTATTACAGAAATGAATGAATGAAGATGTATTAAAAAAACTACGAATCATTAATTGTAGCACCGTTTAAATTGAAACACTGTATTTGAATAATGGTCTCTAGATTTGTTGAATAACGTCCTTAATTGTCCAGAAATGCAAGGTAAATGTCGTCGTATTTTTAATATTAAATTTGACACGGGCAATACCAACATTAACGAGAATTACATCAGAATTTATTTCAAAAATAGTCTCTTCAGAGACCCTCTCCATAAGAGCTCGTACAACTTTGAGGAGGTTTCTCATCGAAAGTATTCAAGGTCCGAAAGGTCCACGCTTTATTCCACAACTTGATGATTTTTTCTTTGATTAAAAAAAAAAAGATTTATGGTATTTCATAAACAGTTATCAAGGTATTCATACCACCTTTATGGCGAACGTACCACAGATTTCTGCAGACCTTCTTCACTGTTCCACAATTTTTAAGTCACGAACACTTTTTTAAAATTTCCGTAACGCGTCCCTTTTTCCCTTTTGGAATGTAGAGAAGACGCGCGTTTCGTCGACGCTACGCGAAAGCTGGAGGCGACAGGAAGAGAACAAACAGGAAGGACGAATTCGCATCCAAAGCGTTCTAAATTTACAGATTTTAATAAAAAGAAAGAATGAAAGTTTCAATTTCATAATAAATACTGTATTCCACATGACTTCGGATGATGGAAGTGTTGTTAATATCTCTTATACTTTATCACCCAATTGTTACTGCTCTAATATCTACAATTTAATTTGGAATAATTAATGGATAACGGAACGTCTTTATTAAATAATTTCTTTTGTAAATATTAATTCCGCCACTGTCTATGACCCATTGATCGGAATTGACGGGATGGTCCCTTGCTTGTTTCCGGAGAGTAACTTAGTTTATTGCCCCCCCCCCCACGTGGTCATAAGCAGATTGCAACTTTTGCTTTTTTGACAGTAAAGTTTATTTATTTATTTATTTAATAACTGCGTAGGTCAGCGCAAAAATGTACAACGACTACTGGCTAATTAAAAGTAAGTTAACAGAAAAGACAAAATTTAATAGAATCCGGATGTGATAGAAAAGAGAAAAAAAAATTGTCCGACAGAATGGTCGTGTGGTTGCTTTTGCAAGTTCAAAATAACGACAAGTGTGACGTGAAATCGAAACTCGTGATTTGTGAATAACAATGAAGAAATACACGATTCTCAAAACGTCTTTCGCACGAACCCAGATACACAAGAGAAGTACATCCGGACTGAATACGAACGGAAACTATGTATCTCCCAGTTTTGGATCTGGTCTTAAATAATGAATTAAATAATAATGATTTTTTTTTGATTTTTTTAATGATTACAATGATCTATTTTTTAATTAAAAATGGAACGGAATGATTGTTTTTTTATCCATAACGCGGAGCAAACGCAAAGGAAAGAAATAATTTTTTTTTCCTGAAGCAAAAAAAATAAACTTTGGTTCCTCTTCAAATACGAGGTGCGGTAAGTCAATTTTTTCTTATGTTGTGGTCGATAAGAAACAGTTCTCGAAATTGCAATGACGTAATCAATGATGTTCTCCTCGTGGTTTCCTAACAAAACCGTAGAAACTTGAGCCTTTTTGTTTTCGAATGTCGGGTGTCCTTGACACAATTCCAAAACCTGATACGTAGCGGTCGTTTTGTAATGCGCTTCCTGTTTTCTAAGGTCAATGACCCAAACGCGATGAATTTGTATATTGGAAGCTTACGAGAGAAATTAATTTATATCATCACCAGAATAAGAATGTTAATATAAAATTATCGAAGATCGTGTCACTTATATTGGAATACAAGTGATATCTTTAAATCCACATTTATCGCCGGATTGTTGATATAACGAGTTATAAATTGTTCTATGCATCAACACGGTTTGAGAAAATAAATACCATTCGTCGCCCGCATTATAATCACGATGTTAAAACTTACAATTCACATTGCGAAATCAAATTTAATTGTAGTGTTATCAAAAATTACGGGGATGAAGGAGAATCAAAAACGCGAGATATTTTTGCTTTGCTAACGTTTTTCTCAAGAAGAAATTCACAGGGGCAATGAATGACCTTGGAAGAGCGAGTCCTCAAATTCTGTGCGCATCAATCTCAACCGGAAACGCGAGAAAAGGAGTCAAATTGAAGAACATCCTTTTCTTGACATTTCTAAGTGCTTTGTTTCGCGACAATCGAAGGGGAAAAGATTTGTCATTTGTCTGTGAGAAGCAGATTGGGGGACACACGTCGTAAGACAGAAAATAAATTATTCTTCGGAGAAGTAAAGCCGAAACGAAAATAAACCAGCGTGTGCAGGAAATTAGCCTCTTTAGCTCGAACTTGAAGGGAAAGGTTATACGTTTCGAGTTATAGAGGAGTTCCAGATAAGGTTTTTTAACGTTTTATCAATTTCGACTCACAGAGGCACGAGAAAATAAAAATTCGACTCTTTAGTAGAGATTTATTTAACTCCATTTGTTTTGAACATAATTACATGTATAAAGATTATAGTAAAGGAAAACGAAAATATGCACATATTGCAAGAAATCTGTAATTTTCTTTTGAGTCAAGGAATAAACACATTCTTTGTCAACTGTTTTCGATAGCAAACCTTCACTACTACACCCAGTCAATGAAGGTTCAAAAACATGGATTTTAGGGAAAAATTGGCGTAAAGTTGAAATCTTCCCCACTGATAGACCACTTCCCAAGAGTCATTTTCACAAAAGTCTCTAAGAATCTCCGTGGAGCTTAACCCCTCGCCCCCCCCTCAAAATTGAAAGATGTGAACATTTACGAAATTTACTTCAGTGTCTGTTACTGAAGATCAGATCGAGTTCAAATTTTTTTTTTTATTATTACACACGTTACAAGATTAGTTATCTTCATATTTGCGATAAAGCTAATAGTTTTCCATCAATTATAGAAAATTAAGAAAAAAAATCGATTTTTCACATTGACATTTTTTGTTTTTGTGATATATATTTTATATGTGAAATTATATAGAAAAAACCTTCGTGTAAAGTTATGGCCCAAGGTTTTTTGAATATATTGATATCAATTTTTATACATTCATGTGATATACTAACGCTGGGGATCGGGATGTAAGAAGCAAGAAGATGTAGCATGCGTCATGACCGTCTCTAGTCGCCACGTACGCAGCCTAGCGCGCGCAGCAGTAATGTGTTGCATATTGTGATAAAAGTTTTTCCTATTAGTCTTTAGTCTTTGGACAAATTTAAACGATTTGACTCGCAGGAAACTCGAAATTTTTTATTTGATCACCCCGTTAGGGGTAGTTTTCCAAAATTTTCCTAATAATACTTTTCAAGCTACAGGGTCAGAGATCTTGGAATCGTTTCCGAGTTATTTTCGTACTTCAAGAACGAATCTGAAGTCAGAATTACATTTGAACATGAACTTGAACACTTTTTGGACAGTTTTGTTCAATTTTTCGTAAATCCGATTTTATCACCCGCTATCGTGGAAAGGAGGATATAACAATGTCACCAGGGAAATGGGAAAAAATGAAAACCAAAATGGCGCATGAGTGAGCAAAAACCTTAAACGGATTCCATGGAGTTAATGCAACGGAACGTTAATAAACATTCTTCTCCGAGAGAAAATGGTCTCCCATCGCTGTCTCGTAGAGGATTCATTTTTCGTTTTTGTTGATAGAGTAGTTGGAGGTGGTGCGTATTGAGCAGCCAAGGTTTTGTTTTTTTTGTTTTGTTTTTCGCTGCAATCGCACGCCAACTGTTTCACTTAGTGTCTCGACGTTTTCAACTTCCGTTTCCTACTCATTTCGCCTTTTGACAGTAAATCCACGTTCTGTGCAGAGGAGAACACAAGAAGCAACGAATAATACTTTCAACGACGACGACGGCACATAGATGTTGACAATAGTCGTCACTAAGCGCAGGCAACAACAACGAACGTTTTCATTCTCCAAGCTAAATCATTTCTTGGAATTGGTTATTGACGACAATGAAACTATTACTTGGAAAAAGTCTTGCGAAAAAAATTTCCATTTACAGAGGCCGCAAAGTTTACATCTAGCTTTTTTCGATTAATAGAGTCGGCTAGATTTGTAGTTCGAGTTAGCGAGCGTGAAATGTAGGAAGAGTGTACATCACAGGGAAATCATATTCCGTTCGAGTTATAGCGTCTAAATAATTCGAGTTGAAGGGTTGTTTGTACTTACACGGAAGGGAATATGGCTAATTTCCTCGTGTTGAGGCGGCTCCAAACATTCGCCGAATAGCGACTAGTGTGGAAGGGTTGCTCGCTATTCGTCGCATCACGAAGACCGGCGCTCGCCCTTTCCCGCAGCGTGTCGGTCTTTTAAAGACACATCAAAGGAAGCCGAGCATTGGCGAATATTCGCGAGTGACCTGTTTGTGGTTCTGTCCACATATTCGTGCTTTTACGAATACCAAGGATAGCGAGTATACGAGTATTACGATTTCAAGTTATTTCGAGTAAGTAATCGCTGAAAAAACTAATTATTCGTAATTTTCCTTCTTATCGTACAAAGTAATAAGTGTTTTTAGTAGTGATCAAATAGAGACATTGGAAGTAATAAAGTAGTGATGGAGTAACTCCAACGTGATCATAAACAGTTTGCAACTGCTTTTTGTCTATAAAGTTTATTTGACGAGAGATTTAAACCACAAACAATTGTATTCACTTTATTTTACTTTTTTATTAAACGTCCTGAAGTTTCAGTGTTGCTATATTAGCATTATCTATTTTTTAATAATATTAGCATATATTTCCTGTATACGATCGAATAACAATCCATGCATGGGCGAGGCTAGAGAATTTTTTTTAAAAATAATACTACTATACAAATAAATAATAAAAATTGTACATTGAAATGTAATAAATGATTGAATGATTTTTGAATAAATAAATAGAGTGAGATGTTGTGGAAACATAGTTATACAGTATTGATTCTTATTGATTGGATAAAAACTATAATGATTATAAGATTCTTAAAATTGGAGAAAATAAATTAATATAGCCAAATCCGTACGGAATAAAAAATAGCTTATTAATGATTTAATTTCATTGATTCAATGAAGATAAGATAATACCCACTTACTTCACTTAACATTTCAGAAGAAACAACTATATACGCAGCAGAATGTGTGATTACTTCAGATTCATACTCCACCAACACGAATATTCATCGTACCCAGAGCGAGCACGTGCTCGGCAAATTGCTTACGTCTGGATCTGTGTACTCGCCAATAGGCGAATACTCGGGAAATACCACGAGCAAGTCGCTGTTCGGTTGCTCGGGGTTCGCCGAATAGCGATTGTGTGGAGCCGCCCTTCGAGAGAATTTCGAGTTAAAGAGGCTCCACTGTACTTCACTCCACAAACATGCAACCTAATAATCAGGGTAACACGTATTCACCGTAGTCAACATCAAATAAAATGTGAAATGAATTTTCCAAAAATAATGAGACAGCAGAAAAATAGGCGAGTGTTTTATAATAAGCTATTTTTGTAGCCTGCGACATTAATTGTCAAAAAGAATCGAAAAGTCTAAAAAAAAGTACTAACTGAATTAAATAAGATTGGTAATAAATATTTTAAACAGATAAAAGTAAATAATTAGACTAAAGTAATGAGACTTCTGCTAAATCAATGTTAATCTTTGATTGCTACAGAAATTACCATTATATTATATGCGAATTTTCATTCATTTCACGGTATTCACCGAAATTAATTAACTTGACAACTTAGTAGGAAAGGTGATATACTCGCCCTTTGCAGCACAGGAAATCATCCTCTATTTCAACAGTACAAACATCACAAGTGAATTCACTTCTTTGAGAAATGACATAAATCTAGGGAACCAGTGACGGAGCGTCAACCGCACACATAAACAAGGAAGGCTAGACGCTGGCAGGAGGAAGCCGCGACGAGGCAGACAGGCAGCCACGCGGGCAAGAGGCGTTTCGTCCGTCCCCGCCCTGCACCTCCCACCGCCTGCCCCCGGCGATGCGGTACGCCCGCGCCCGGCCGGGGGTCTCGCTACTCCTGCCACCTCGGCCTGCCTGCCAGGCTGCCTTGACGTCCGTCATGGGCAGAGTACGCTAGCTGTTTTCACACACGCTTTACTTCCACGTTCCGCTAGTGAGAGTCTCGGAAACGATCCCAACAGAGTTCCCAATACTTACTCTCACAGAGTTGGACCAAAACATTGGTAGTGCCAGTCATCAATAGAGGGTTAACTCTCAAAAATAACACGACGGGAGATGGCAATAGTGTGACACGCGAAGACCATTTTCTTAACTGTTAACTACTTTTTCGACCGTGTAACTCGCACACAAAATTGATGGCACAAGTGAAAAAGAAATTTACGACAGTAAATACAAGTAAATACCGCCTTTGCGGATAAATTTCTGTACAATCCATAACCTGTAAAATCCCGGCTTAAAAAAAGCTACTGGTACGATAATGTATTGTGTTCATAAAACACGAATTTCAATATTATCTCCAACCAGTTATTTTTCCTTGCGATCATTTATTTATAAAAATGTTTGACGAATGACATCACATCTATATCGTGCATCGCAGCTTCCCTGCAAGGAGCTCAAATAAGCTCAAATCATTTATCACAGAAGATAAGAGATGATTCGACAAGATAATGGGCAGACGTGTAGATGGTTCCTACCTTATTACATGGACCTGCTCCGACATAACATGGTAAATTAAAAAATCGGTTGAAATCAATCACAAATAGCACTTTGGACCGACACACCACACCACTTGCCGCCATGTTCCCATACTACACTGCGACGGCAGCGGCGAACGCCCTTTGACAGAAGTAGTGGGGGAAGTATTAGAAGCAAAGAGAATCGAAGACAGACATAAAACTTCCAACTCTGCAGCGAAGTGAGGTGTTGTTAAGCAAAAAAAAGAGCGTTTACGTCGTATAAAGTTGTATACATTTACATTTTCGACTTTAAATTCTTGCGTTAAAAGTTTTCTATTCATTTTTGGTTTGGGCAGAACAATATACGCGGATTAGTATAATTACTAACAGTTCCGCAATTCTCTGCTTGCAAACGTTTTGATCGTTCCATCGACTACTTTTCTGATAGATAAACCTATGTGAGATATAGTTTGAGGAAAATATGATTGAAACCTTTTTCTTCTAGGCGTTAAGTTGTTTGTTAAGACAAAGAGTGAATTGAAGTCGAGTGCAGAACGTCAATCTCCGTCAAAAAGTAGACCATTTGCTACTTAGACGCCGCGAAATTTGAATTTCTGCAACGGAGAAAAATGTTTGTTCCAAGTCATTGAAAATTATATCAAGTCAACGTACGTCAGCGGATGGCCAGATTGGACTATTAAAACAATTAAAATTTCAGGAAATATTCTTCTTCTCTAACTCCTCACAATGTTATGAATTTTGTGCACTGACTGCATTCGCCTAAGGTATAAGAGAGCTGCTCTTATCATGATTGAGTTCGACTGTATTCCTTGCTCTTTATGTCAACTCGACAATACTTCAAAATATTTTTGATATTTCACGTGGCACAATTGCTTGTTGTGTTTTTGGATAGGATGTAGGAGGTATAATTGGTTCAAATTTATGGATATTTCAAGATGATGCAGGCTTAAATAATGCAGTTTTGGGTTGGTCGTCTGTTACTATTATAATAGGATTAAACACAGCCATTCTATAATCGTCTTCATTTTGCTGCTCATCTTTTGAACACATTGGTGGTATCAGTATTTGTTATACCTCTTATTTTATCCTGGGTATGGTCACTATCAGGATGGATGAACCAAGCCAAATTAGACGGCTTTTTAGTTACCTACAAAGATTATGGAGTACGTCTTAACATATATACATGTGCTGGAATTGTAGCATTGATGAATAGTTCATACTTCTGAAGACACCTGATGAAATCAAAAGAACTTGATGAAGCATTAATATCAACAGAATCTCCAAATAGTATATTTATTGTTGATCATTGGCCTTATGGTCTTCACTTCACCTTCTTGCAGGTATGAAATGGCACATTTCAACCATGTTGGCAATATATTAATAAATAATATTTTAACTGCTTCTGGAGGAAAGGGTACTGTAGTTTTTTTGCAATACCTTATATTTCATAAACTGATGAGGTACTGGTCTAAAGTAAAGTATCTACAAGAAGCGATTACCAGTATAATGATTGTTACATCGAACATTGAAGTAAACAACCCATTTGTTGCATTTCATCTTGATTCCTCTGCCAGTTTCCTTTCCTCTTATTTTATAGTTTTCTGAGTAATTGAAAATTAGGCAAATTTTATCCCAATTCATTTAGTAAACAATCTTTTAGGCATATTAGTTCCACCTATTATTGGAAATCATGAGGAATTTGAAATAGCAGACAAAATATTTATTCATTTAGCTCAGCAAATAATAGGCAATTTAGTTGTCATGGGAATAGTAACAACTGTCAAAACTATTTTGGGTGGATCTTTAAAAATCGATTAAATATTTCAGAACAATAAAGATGAACTTAATTATAAACAAGTCCAAAAACTTAACTTACAAAACAAACCTGACCAATAACTTGGAAAAATTTTGAAATTAAATGATGAGGCATACCTTGTACGACCTACAGTTGCAGCTAAGAAAATTTTTCGCAAAGTTCAAGTAGAAACATTTATCTAAATGCAAAATAAAAGGTGGGTCAATCCTTCTCAAATATATTCTTTTAATAAAATATTTTACTGTACCTAATGTAATCTGTGAATATTGTAAATAAATCAACATAATATCTGTGTCAGTCTTTATTCCCTGCAAAGTTTAGCGCAACAAATATTGCACAATCGCAGGAACATTTGAAAGAATTTTTTTTTTTAAATTCTGAAGAGAGTAAATTTTTAAAAGACAATTATGTATTAAAATTGATGATAAAAATGAGTAACAACAGGAACTATAGTATAAGAAAATATGGGAATAATTTCAAACATTAATCTAATTGATTTATTTAATGTCATATAAGTATGTATATGGCCATATGTCATATCTCTTCCTATACTGGGACCAATTTTAATAAATCTTAAGAAAACAATTATTAAGTAACAAAGACAAAGTACTGTGAATGTTACTGTGATAGTAAATAAATGCTGTGAGGAAGAAAAACATTTCCTGTTTAATTACAAGTTGAAAAGTTTAATTAAAAATATATTTTAATTATAAGTTAATCAATAAACTGTATTAGAATAAGTCTTGGCTAGTTATTAATAAAGGGACACATATTGTAAATTGTATTGGTATACAGTTTTAAGATTAGTTCTTGTAAATTATTTAAAATTTATTTTAATGAATCAAAACAATTATAAAAGACCGAGTTCTGTACTGCGAGTATGTAAACAAGTACCCACTTGAATCAAGTAATTTTCTTGTCTACTGGTCCTAATCTGATTTTAAGACTAATTTGCACTTTTAAGAGCAAAAATAATTATGTCAATTTGAAGTTAAAACTGATACCAAGCTCTGAATCAGCTCTGAATACTTGAGGACAATGTCTACATCATCTCAATGTTAAAGAATCAGTATTTTTCTTGATTTTTTTTTTTNGGGGTATGATAAAGTCATACTAATACATTTGATGTGACAATTAATTCCACCAGAAGTAAATTAAGGGATTGAAAGAAATTGTGAAGTACCTTTTAATTTTTTCCTTCCTATCTGAAGGAAAGTGTTTCAGAGACGTTTCCCTCTGTTATCACTTATGTGTCTTGCTAACTGATGATATTTAGAACCATATTATTAACAGTAAAATAAGACAGCCCCTTGATAGTCTAAAATGAATAAATACACTATTACAGCAGAAAAGTACCATTTCTTACAGTACTGAAAGACGGCCTAGTTGGGTTCTTAAACACGTTACATGTAACGATATAAATCAAATCCTGAACTAAAATCACTGTTGTCTTTTCTTCTTCTTCTTCTTCTTCTTCTTCTTCTTTGCTTTAGTGTAGTGTTCCATAAATCAATTCTTTGAAAGAAAGAAATATAAAACTATTTTATGGAAATTGTGTGATCAGAATCAGTTGCCTCTCAGAGGTTAAAATTTGAAGTTAGGAGTAAAATTGTTGGGGACCAAAAATTAATTACAAAAATTGTTTCTATTACATAGGAAATATTTTAATCTTTGTATAGTAAGTATTAATGTACTATTTCATTCATGTTCTGTAGTAGATTTTATAGATTTGATAAACAGAGATAAAATAGTTATAGTAGTACAAAAACCCAAATTTAGTAGGTTCTCGTTATTTTTTAGGTATTCTTCGGACGATATTACTTACATAGTGTTCAGTTTTGCCTACACGCTCAACTCAATGCGTTTATGAAGTAGACATAATTGTTCTAAAGTAAATGTATCACTCCAAGAGATGATGATAATGATGTGATATATTAGGAAAAGGCTTAACATCTTTAAGGAAAATGAATATCTGAGAACTAATTGCATTGAATTATTTATTGTCATCATTTTATTTCTGTTTTTGTTGGTTTAAATCAGGGAGAAATATTTCCATCAACTTTTATGCATAATTACTGTATATGTACATTAAAATAACATTGTTCTTTTCATAACATTGGCGTGAAATGTATTTCAGTGTTATTAAATAATGATGGTTTGATTACTGAATGGAAATTTATCTCTACGAGAAGTTTTTGAATTCACGCATAAACAAACGTACTGATAAACATTAGATATGGATATCGTAATTTATAACAGTTATTATACATGACAACAAAGAAGGGAGAATTTTTCCCCCCCCGTTCTTTGAGACACATAAGGGTGAATTTTACTGTTTATTTGGATGTTAATTGTCTTTGCAACAAATAAAACACACAGAGAGGACGCTATAACAACAGCAGCACTGACATACTCGCCTCAATTTACATCAATAGCAAGGTGACACGGTTCATTGGAACTGCTCCCTAGGCAATTAATGTATTTTCAACAGATCCACATGCATTTTTACAGAACACGTGAAATGAGCCACGTAATTGTATACATTCACTGACATCCAAATATAATGGTTAGAGTAACCGTTGTTATCGCTGGAGAGAGAGAGAAAACACTTTTTTTTAACCATCAAGGGTATAACAGTCTCGAACATGACTAAATATACCACAATTTTTACTTCACTTATTTAAAATTAAATATTAGCCAGAACGTATACAAATCAGTTCACAAAAATTATGCTTTATTACAGGCATATGAATATAAAATCCATAAATGACTAAAATATCTTTTCACAAGAACACACAAGAACAATTCTCAGCTGATATATTTTTAAAATGGTAAATTTTACCACTAAAAATTAGTTTTTAGAGGTGTCGTTAAAACGTAATATTTCAAACAGAACTTTTAAAGATTCTTTACACATTTAAAACAAATTATATTACATAAAATGTATAATCATATATATCATAAACAAAGCAACTTGTTAGAGAATACTACCACAGTTAAAATTATGGCCAACATTTAGTGACAAACACTTTGCACTATATATGCTTCTGCTTTTTTTCTTTATTTCTTTGTTTGTCAAATAACTTCATTACGAGAAGTACCAAGAACAGTCATTTCTTCACTTGTAGGACACAATGGCTTTCTATCTCTAACTCAAACGAGATACAAAAAGTAAAATCTTTTACCCCTCTGATCACAAGTACAGGCTGTGACGCAAAGAGAAAATGAAACACTTAACTCATACACACTTATCAAAAACTAACATATTTCACAACATATGTACATTTTGAGTATTCACAGATATGTCTCATTTGCTAAATCTATAATATCAGCAATTTTTAAACTTTTACCAGTCTACTGACAAGCTCCTTATTTCCATCAACTTGAGGAATTTATTAGCATGAAAATTATATTACACAGAAAGTACTGAAACCAACTGCGATCTACCTGGTAACCTTTTTCTGTCACAATTGTCGAAAAAAACAACAACAATTGCTGCAGTTTATTGAAACTTGGTTCAGTCTGTTGTCTTTGGGTCTTGGATTCCTGTTGTACTTACACAACACTAGTACATATTAGATTCGCAACATACTAAAATCTCGTAAATGCAGTCAACTTTCCCACTGGCTTGAATAAAATTGCTGAAACACTGTTGTAAAGCTGCCTTGACAATAGTTTAACACCGTTAGAACAATATTTCTATTTCTGCGTTAATTTTAATACTTTGGCTGATTACTCAACTATTGCCTTCAATTCCAAGCTGTAACTGTATGAAACATTCGTGATATTAAGCTTTGGTCCCACTACAAAAAAAAAATTATAGCAATAACACACACACACTGAAGAATAGAAATTTGGCTTACTTATTAACAAAATAAGTAACAACTCCTCTATCAAATTATGACCACCTAGGACTTCAAAAGATAAATTTATATTTAAACCTGTATTTCTTTTAACCTAATACTTCTTTTGAATAGTAAATATTTGTTACAAGTTTTATTGATATGGCTCTCTTGACTGTCAAAATAAAACTATAACAAATGTCTGCGTTTGAATAATATTGGAATCCACAAAATGGACACATTTTTGAGTTGGTATTAATAAGAAAATGTGAGTGTTCAATATACACTATTTCGCAGAGCACCTGAAATTTATTTCTCAAATTCATTTTCTTTTTATGTCACATACAATAAAATCTTATGTAGATATATAAAAAAGGAAAAAAAAAAAAATATTCTGAAAACCAGTGCCGGAACGGTGTTCCGGTACCATGATACCACTAACACAGAGGGCAGCTCATCTTCAGGATACAGTGGTGGCCACAAAGAGCACCATTATGTTCAAGATGGATAACTAAGGAAGCAAGAGTAGATTGAACGTATTAGGCCTTTCCATTAGGACTTGCTACATTTGCACAAATTATTGAAGTGAATAGTAGCCATGATTATCAGTCTTTAAAAAATTGATTTTTAAGTTAGGTAAAACAGAAGTGTCTCTACAACACTAATTGCAAAAGCAAACAGTTTTGACGAGTTCATTAATTAAAACATCTCTCTTTCTTTAATTAATAAAACGTCTTTCAGAAGAATTAAACATTTTAATTTCACTCATCCCACACAGGATAAGAGCTCTACGACTCCTCACGCTGGGGTGGTGATAAATAGCGTAAAATTGAGATGATATACCCAAAGAGAACTATCTTAAAAAGTTCTTATAATCATAATTTTAAATTTTCTTTAATTTAGTACTTCAATTCTAAGTAGAAATACCACCTCAATTATAAAATATTGCTGTCTCTTCAACATTATACAAAAAATTATTCACACAACTCAAAAAACTACACTGAAAAATGAAGTCAACATTCATAGCATCTTGATACCTGTTATCAACTTTCCTTAAAAATTGTATATGAAGAGAACTTTTTATAATATAATTCATCAGTAAATTTCTAGAAGATGAAAATTAAAAGACATGATTCAAAGTGAATTTCCTTCAATTTTTATTGAAAATGTCAGTAGACACATTAGAATCAGCCAAAGTATTAAATTACCAAACCCATTGGTTTGAAGGATTGACTTTTTACCAAACTGATAAATTTACTTTGAACAGACATAGAAAATTAAGATTCTTCAACGTAATGTGGCCCCACGAGAAAAGTTTAAAAATGTGACAAATAAAACTCGTTCACTCTCAGTTACGCTAACTAAAAACACACAAAAATATACATAAATAAACTTATTACTTTAGCAATGAGTAAACAGTAAAATGTAATACAGAAGTGACCTTCGTAAAAGAGAAACACAGCCTTTCAGAAAGTAGAACACTGTTATCAGGCAGTGACCGTATCGCTCAGATCGTCTTTGAGCCACTGGGGCACAGCTCTGCTTCCGAGTCTCTTAAGTAACTTCACTAATGCTGTGTTGTGTGACAAGTAATAACGCTGAAAGAAAATGAAAAGACGTTCATTAACATAGTGAAGAATGTGACATGCTTTAAAATGGCATCAGAACCTCCTTTACTCCAATTAACTTGAACCAGATCTGGATAATCAAAAATCCAGATAGAGAGAATACTCTCAAGTATTCTACATCACAATTAAGTAACAAAAATATTTACAAACCAATGATAACGAAGAAACCATATTGGCAGCGAGTCATTATACAACAAAATACACAAAATGCAGATGTACAAGTGGTACATGCTAGCTTAGCCATCATAACGCAACCCTACAGAATATTAGCATAGCTACATTTTGTATTATCAATTGTAATACTTAATCTAAAGAACAGTATATTGAAGTAAGTAAATGACATAATTAACTTTAACACAATATAAGTCACTCACTATATGCTTTATATATTTGTTATTGTTATTTGCAATTTTGCTCTGAAGAAAAGTTTTAAATATGATAATTTGTGAGTGATAAAAGTGATAAATATGATAATATATATTTTGTTAAAATATTTTATTTTGATTTTGATTATTAGAATACCTAATATTATTTCACGAAACAAACTCATTACTATTTACACAATTCTCAGCAGTTTCTCCATTCAATCTTAATTTTGAAAAACTTTCCACACCCCCACAGACTCGACTACATAAAATGAAAAAAAAAAAAAAAACTTGAAGGAAGGATTTAATGAGATGAAATTAATTAATCACACTATTGATTAAGTTAGGGTTTTATCGCCACAAAACCATCGCAAAAGAAAACAAAGTTTACAAACAGAAAATCATTTCATTGATTGATTGATTGATTGATTGAAAATTAAACAAAAGCTAAACAAAGCTCTTTGATACGAGGGAGAGAAAGATGATAATGAGCTCGCATAACCAGCCACATAATTCTGATAAATACAGAAAAATAAAAATCAAGTTTAATAGTAATTGAAGCTGAAATTAATTGCAGCCAACATAATATAGTCATTATTTCATGGTACAAAATACAATTGATGTAGCAGCACTAGATCACTGATCAAAATAGATAATCATTTATGTTCATATATGATCAAGTTTTTATATTTTTTGTAGACTGCAATTAACAAATATTTCTTCACAAAATAACAAATTTCAATCCAGTAGTATATTAGTAGACTTTCAACTAAACATAGTGATGTACATAAATAATTTCTAACCTGCAGTAACTTGTAAGATTTCTCTTCCATTGGAGGATATTGACGCCCCTTGCTTCTACCCAAGCATTTGGTGTGGTCCCCGTTAATAACTTGGCAAAAAAAGCCTTTCTTTGGGTCATACCTGCGAACAATCACAAGTGACTTATTCATGTATTTACATCACATGTTATTTCAATGCGTCGAGGGTAAGGAATTTGAGGGCAGGATATATGGAAAGGTGATGGATGAGTTGGGTTATGACCAGGGGTGCAGGGCCAAATTTGGCAGAGTTGGAGCTGTCAAGTGAGAGCAGTTAAACTGTCTTCCTTTAATTTCAAATGCAGAATGGTGGGTGTTAAGGCTGAACTAGCTCTGATTTAAATAGATTGATTAATTTTAATTAAAAAATACATTGTAATATCTATGTTTATTTTTGCCCTTTTAAAACTCGTACAATAGGATTTTCTCACTGAATACCTGTTCACGAAGGATGAACATGATAGATTTTTTTGGGGGGTGGGGGGTGGGGGTGGGGGGCTTTAGGGCTTGTCAACATCGAGGTCATTAGAGCCCATTAAAATGATAGAGTCTACTCTCAGATCCCCACTTGCACTTTCAACTTTCACTCAATTTTATTTTAATATTTTTCAGTGTTCAGGGAGGGATGCACGAAGACAGGAACCGCCCCCTTCCCTGGTTATGCCCATGCACTTATAAGATATGTTCATTCATGCTTGTCAAACCCAGTCAAAGTTCTTATGTGGTTGGGTAGAATAGCAACTCTGTTCTTATTCGCAGAGATGGGCAACGCAACGCTGATGGCAAAGTTTAGAATCAAAATAAAGAAGAGTTTGGAAGCAATATAGAACCTTGTATTGCATATGCAACACCGACAAGGTGGTTGCTAGCAACTAAAGATAATGGGGGGGAAATGTTCTTTTTTTCACGAGGAGATTTTACATCACATTTTGCCAAAGGACAAACGCTCAAAATGTGCAATGAGGAAATTTTTGGCAAGTTCTCCGTACCCAGTGTATGCAACGGACAAGCTTTTTAGCGAAAATAGATCCATAAGGCAACATAATTATGCCTTATCATTCTTTGATAATGTTGCCAACATCAACTACCAAGAACATAAAAAAAGACATTAACACGTAGTTAAAAATTCAATACAGAGAAGGTGATCTTCAAACATTGCTTTTTTTTTTTTTGCCTCAAATTCTGAGGGTTACTTACTATCATCCTGATTATATGAGATTCCTAGAGGTTTGCAACAATCTAAAACTCGCAGCTGATTCCGTAAAGAGAAGGGGGAAAAGTAGGGAAACGGAATATACCTGAGATGTTGAGAGTAATCAAAAGGTGGATGAATTTTCAGGAACCTTTGCAGCTCGTTCATGACTTCCACAGGATTTGATCTGAGCTGATCGCCGTCAATGAGGTGCAGTTGTTGAGGAGCATAGTACGTAAGCCACCTTTCCAGATGCTGAGCGTATTTCCCAGGATTTAAGCATCTGAACAAACATCAGAGGCATCTTTCAGAAAAAATAAAATTGCTTCGATAGAACAGATTGTAAATAAAATGGAAAACCAAAGTACGTAGAAAGACTTGGCAGCTCCTACAAGGTGAGTGCAGATGGAAAGAGTTCATTGTAAATGAAGCAACCAATATCTCAGTTCTCAACATAGCATTAACAAATTTTCAATATATAATCATGAAACAATTACATCTAAATAAAATTAATACCTCAATGCATGTTATTTTGTAGCAAAACAATTTATTTCCAAATAACACTTAAAAACTGGAGGATAAAAGACTTATTTACTCTGTGGAGGCAATCAAGGTACAAGTAAAAGATAAACATTCAAATAATTCCATTACTCCCAGAGATACCATTAAACATATTTCAAGTGTGTCTCTCTAAAATTTGTGTCAGGAAAGAAAGTAAAAGAATGCCAAACATAAAAAAGAACTTGAATTTCAAATTTAAGTTGAGGACATTGTCTAAGGAATATTAAGATATCTGGAGAGAAAGTAAGACAGGAGAATAGTAACAGATTCATTATACCTGTTGCGCAGTTCTCTAAGAGACTTTGGAGCGGTATCACTAGCTGTGATTACTTGATGAAAAGAATAGTTCAGAGCTATTTGATCACCATGCGCTCTTGTATGTTGGTACCAACTGTAAGCTCTTTTAGCTGGAGAAATTAATATTGTAACCTGAAATCAATAATTTCATTGTAACAATCATCCAAGAAATAATGAAGTATACATAATTCAATAAAAGTTCTTCCTTCTCACCAATTTTGCATGTGGTAAAAGAGCATGTGCCCGTCGAGGAACAAGATCACCATCAAAATAGGTTGCGCTTTTTTCAAACAAGTAGCGTGCAGTGGAATTCTTTGGTACGGGGAAATAGTTCATATACCTATGAAACAACACTAGAATTAAGATATGAAACTCTTCATGTAATAACAATAATAAAAAAANCCAGCATCTCACTCCAGCTGGTTTGACCCTAGGATAGACCTGGCACTCATTGTACAGCAGGCTGAGTAGGCCTGGGAGTCAGTCTGGGTGTTGAGGTGTAATGAAAAATTCCCACGAACCCCAACCATCCAGCCAGCTACTCAGCGCTCTACCCACTGAGTCACGCTGACTCCACAAGAATATACAGAAAATGCAAAAAAAGTTTTATGTAATTCACAAGAGGGTTGGCTTCAAATGAGTGATCTTGTGTAGAAACCTTCTTCACAGATAAATAAAGGTGTTTAAAAGAAGTGAAGAGGTAAACTGTGAGTGAAGAAGCGACGCAACATTCATACAAATGAAGAAGAAAGAACAAAAGCACATAATAAGTCAATAACAAAACCACTACCAATCATGACTCGTGAAAACTCTCCTAAATTCTAGTATTTATCCACGTACAACACAACACGTTTCTGAGACTATACCTCCATTGACACGCGGGAATAAAGCTTAAATAAACTCGAGTTTTAAAGAGAAAAATTATCTTGTTGTTATAATACATGATGATGAAATTCTACATTAGGAAACCCAGCAGTCATTAGCGTTGAGATGCAGCCACATTCAGGTCGATAAACATAAGATACCATGTCATGAAAATTCAAATTTGCACATTCCTCATTCAAAGCAATTCCACTATAAACATTACCAGTCAAGTCCTCTATAGTAGTTCTTTCCGTTGAAGAACTGGATTTCTTCAAAGGTGTCCTGACTAGGAAAATTACTACTAATATCAGGATGCATTGAGAGGAATGTGTAGAGGGCTGTAGTGCCTGTTTTCTGAGGACCAATCACCAAGAAGCGAGGGAGTTGGTCACAAGTCTTGTTTCGAGACCAGATCTTTTGGTGCCGTAAGTCGTCACAAGGATTCTGCAAACAAACAAATCACGTATTATAAACTTTTACGATGATGATAATAATAATAATAATAGTAAAAAATACATGTGATTTAGCTTCATTACTTTATACTATGGAAATAAATCAATGAAAGACTTTTAAAAAATCATACTTTTTAAAGGGAGGAATAAAGTACCACAATTTTAATTACGATGCAATTCCAATAAAATTGGTTAAACTATAAGATGTTTCTTTATTTGTCTTAAAGAACAGAATCATGTTACACACACTGAAACAGTCATATGCTTTGCAGATAACATTATACGAAAGAAGCTCTAATTTGATGAATTAAATGAAATCTTGGAAATTGAAAACAGTTACACTAATAGAATTAAGTTAGACATAACAAATACACACAAATTTTTATTGAAAACCAACACAAGACATAATCGCCAATTTTCTGATTCAGATTTAAATCATCCTCTCTTCAAATTTATTTAATAACACCACCATCCTTGGAACCAATAACAAATTGTTTGATATTTTCTCCAAAGAATCAACAATATGTCTGGTCAATTTACATCAGTCACCTAACCAATTTGAATTATATATCAGTTCTAAATATTTAATTATATTGTGTCTGTCTATTTACTTCTAATTTATTGTGTTAATGAATAACTATTATATATCCTATTCACATAAACACACAGACACACTTACTCATAATTTTATTTCTATGTATTTACTTTTTGTGCCATTCTTCATAATTTTTATAATCTGTATTCAGGGAACGACAATCAATATTCTTAATAAATGAAACTCAGACAATAACCACACAAAAAGTTTTCCATTCAATTATACATTCTGGATAACCAGAAATGATGGATGTTTAACACGAAATGGCATAAATAGTTAATTCTCAATAATTAGTAGTTAGCATTAACATTTTTTATGCCCGCTATTAAGGCTACGTAGGACTGAGTCACAGTTTGGACATAGAGTTCTGAGCAAACATCCCACAACCTAACTGGGTTGAAAACCCCAGCCAGCAGCTTGTGCTCTACACACTGAATTATTCTGGCTCGTGTGTATCAAATGAGTATCTTGATAATGTATTAATTCATAAATGAACAAACATACTTAATATACCAACACTACAGATCAACCAGAAAATGGAAATATCCAACCAGCAAGTACTTGCCTGCCAAATACTTCTCCTTGGATGGTGATGTCAGTGTTATTCACCTAATAATAAACCTTTGCATTTTTGAATTCATGGTACGAAAAATATAACAATACTGGGGTCAGCTACTACCCAACTTTTTAGTCACTTATATTCACTTGTTTATAATTCAAACAAATAAATGTAAGAAGGTTGCAATTGACTAAGTTGGTTATCCCCCTGTAGGTGTGATATGTTTTTTCACATATCAGTTGCAGCTGCATCCATTAGATAACAGCTATTTTGCAACAGATATCTATATACATGCAGGCAAGGTAGATACGTATGTAATACTGGCAAGACTGAGTTGTAGCACGAGACAACTGATGCACTCCATTGAAGGAAGATATACGTTACTCCTGATATTCAAAATGTAATGTGACATAAATACTTTAAATCAGTTAACTCAGAATGGAATGGAATACCAGAGAAGCTTATCAAGACTAACGAGTAACATAAGAGTTTCACCTCCATTCAACGACTTCCAGATTTGAATAAATAAAATAAATAAAATGAATAGCAAGTAAAGAAATAAAAAAGAAATATATCAACTAAAAATAAAAACAATAACAACGAGAAATATGAATAAATCCTGGTCCCGTGACACTAGTCCAAGAAAGCAAAGGTAGTTTGATTGAGGAAATTGAAGGATAAAACAAGTATTCAGATTCAGGAACCAGCTGCAAGTCGACTAGTACTTGCTAGCCCAAGCGCTCTGAGGACATAACTCTGCCCATCGAAGTCACACCTTTTGACAAAAATTTTTATTTATATATTTATTAACAGCTTATGCGCTCATCACATTTAAACTAATGATCTGTGGACTGATTCAATAGGGAAACACATCACCGCCAAAATAACACAACAGTCAATGCATTAGTTGTGCCCCATGGATCAAAAAATATAAGGTATATAGAAAAAGTACATCCTATAGAATCAAGTTTTCAACTGAACCCTTTCTCACAAAGCTTGAGGAGGCAGCTGCGCACGTACGTAGCTCAAATCTCTCGAGAAGAAGCACTTGACAGGTACACATAAAAAAAATTCATTACTCTGAATTGCAATCGCACACTAAAATATTTAACGCAATTGAAATAAGGTTTTAATCAATTCTACTACAACTAATGTCCATTATATAATCAAATTAAATAATACTACTACAAATATATACAGTTTGTCCATTAAAGGTTGTTAGTCTATGATTATTTTATTAATCAATTCCCCTGAAAGTACAATAAAAGAAGGTTTGTGTGTTTAATTTTAAATCAGAGAAGTACATCTAGTTAATTAGTGATTAAATCTGACTCATTTTCATCAACTCACCCCCCACACAGGATCTCCTTCTTCAGGGTACAGCTGAAAGTATCGCTCACCGAGTTGTAAAGGAGGAGCTGTGCTCACTCGTAAATTGGTCCAACACTGCAAGAACTTTATCACCGATTCAAACGTGTACAGTGCCAATCGGTCATTTCCATAATTTGACATGTGCGTCATAAAAATGTTGATCTGAAAGAAGATATAAAAACTCTCAACAAAGCTTCATAACAAAATCAATTAGAGTTCATGGCTTTCATTATTGATGAATGTAATTTAACAATTTTTATTCAAACTCTGCTTGAAAATTAGCAGAAACTCCATTCAGATTTTTTTCAAACACGAATGATATTAATTCTCCGTTTTTCCCTGAGGTAGCGGTGGACTTTCCATAGGTCACAGGTGTCATCAATACTTTGGTAATAATCTTGAATTTTACTACACATAATATCTACCATTCATTTTGGAATAATAAATGAATAACAAAAAGTATTTATTAATATTCATTTAAGAAGTTATTTAATAAATACTTAATGTTATCCACCTCTGCCCTTGGACCCTTGATCAGAATTGATGAGATTGTCCCTTACTTGTTTCTGGAGAGTTAGTTAGTTTATTATCCCCCACATGGTCATACGCAGTTTGCAACTGCTTTTTTGACAGTTTATTTATCTATTTCTTTATTAAGATTTTTTTTCTTTTTATCAATAATTAACGTGATAAATAACAAGAGATTAACGCAAAGGGTAATTATTCTCTTGCCTGCCAAAACAACGCTAATCTCATTCACTGAAAGCATTGTTGATGATTTTCACAGTTATTCGCCAGCAGACATTGTGTCTGGACAAACCCCTGAAGGAGGTCATTGGTTGCAGGCTAAATGTTGGGTCTTTACTTCATCGAAAAATGAAATTTAAAAAAAAGTGTTTGTGGACTCCTTCATGGAAGCAAATATAGAATTCTGTGAAGAAAGAACGTTAAATGAAATGAAAAAAAAATGAATGCTATAAAGTTTATGATTTTCTTCACCAAATGTTTAATTCTCCTCATCAAGTAAGTTAGTTTATTGTCCTCCATGTGATCATAGGCAGATTATAATTGTTTTTTGACAATAAAGTTTATTTTTATAAGTATTAACTCACGAAGTATTAACGCAACAGATCAAAGCTAACAACTGAATCCTATCCTTCTAAAATTAGACATCAATAAATTCACCTTCTCTTTTGTCTTCACGGTTTGTGTTCTGTCGGTGACAGCTTTACTTCTTGTCTCAAGAGTAGTTGAAAATGCATCGGATCAACCACATTGTCCCATCCCTGTTCACTTGATTTCTTAAATTTTTTTTCTTAGAATATGATTTATTTTCATTATTACTCTTTTACCTTCTCTAACAAAAATAAATTGTTCTGACAACACAAGTGTCACAATACTTCATAATTCTGGATTTTAAGATGATTTTACTTGAATTGCCACATTAACAGCAATTGAGTTAAAATGACAAAATACCGTAGAAAATTGAAGCAAAATGGCAGTGAAACAACAAAAGACCATAGGTTATCGTCATCAAATAACATTTTAAAATACTTCAACTGTATGAAATTTTATGCAACACATGCACTTATATTCAAAATTTAAGATCAAATAAATTAATAGCGTTCAATTTGTTCTCATGATTTCATTTTTATACAGAGCCTTCCCCTCCCACCTAAAAGGATGATATTATTTAGAACAAAGATAAATCATTCCGTCATTCAAAACTCATTTCTAGATAGTTTTTTTTAAACCAGAAATTGCTAGTTAGAAACTTGAATCCAATCAATTTAAACTTTACTCATTAAGTTTTACAGAAATATATGATACAAATTCTACATAGAAGTTTCATTGAGAAATGAAGAACATAAACTAACATAAGTGCATCTAAACAGGCACAAGAGCCTTACAAGAACTTTCAACAAAATATCTCAAATAGGTTTCTTCAATTACGTCTGGCTTTAAACCTATGTTGTTTTCACTGTGTTCCTCAAACAAATTGAAGATACAAGATAAACTTCTACAATTTCTCAAGTCTCAACTCATGACCACAAAACCAAAGACCAAAATATAACAGCAGTATGAAAGCAATTTAGTTTAAAAACTCTCCTACTTACAGGATTGTAAACAATTGTTTGAAATAATTCTCCACCTTGGATGGCTTCATCTAATTTTTCACGACCTCCTGGATAACGCTCTATCATTATCGTATGGGTGAACAACCCACAAGTTTGGCGTGGTAAAACCTAAAGGAGAAAAATTAACAATTATATGATTAAACATTTAATCAAAATTAATTGTATTATTTAAGATGTGCAGATTATATTAAAGACAATCAAAATAACAGTTAATACTTGTTAAAATAACACTGGTTTATTATGAGGTATCTCGTAACGAGTAATAATACATTTATATTTTAGTTGTCAAACAACATTTCGAGGCTATGGTTTTGCCTCCTCTTCAGGTTCACAAATGTCGGTATGCTAGTAAAGGATTGTTCCAAAAGAAATATCACATGTCATATTCGAAATCAATTATAATAAAGCAAAATCACGTGAAACATGGATGTTAAAGTTCTTCCATCTTCCAGATTTGTTCATCAGTATTACATGAGTTCTAAGTGTCATTACTCCTTGTGAGTTACCTGATAACAAACCTGTGATTTACTTGTGACTTTGACTGTCTTTCACATAATCTGCACATCTTATATAATATAAATTAATATTATCATAGACAATCAGAGAAGACATAATCAAAATATCTAGAAAACATTCTAGGCTTTCTGCAGATAGTGATGAAATATAAGAAGAAAATACCATGATATTTCGATGAATAAATCCTCTCCTCAATCTCGCAGGCCTCAAATGGGGATACTCTTCAGTTGCAGTCACTCGAATATTCCAGACCCGTTTCCACGCTTCGTACAGAAGCTCATGAACAGGATATACTCCAGAATGATGAGGTGCTATCGAGTATCCTGAATCAATTGGAATTCCATGTTCCTGGGAGGAGAAGAAGAATTCTTATTAATCGTTTCAATACATATGATGATTAATTTAGACTAACTTTCATTGAAAGAAATACATCATCTGATATTATCAAGGAATTTCACACTGTGGAGTCTTGATAATACAACAAATTACATTGAACGATTCTTTTTTTCCTCAAGTAGTGAAGATGAGAAGAAAAACCAGAATGTTATTGAATATTTTAAGAAAGAGCTATACAAATACGTCTGAGAAAAAATATCTCAGAACTTAAAAAAAATATTTTTGACTGCTTCTAAAAAAGATGGGGATGCTTATCAATTCCGAGAGGAATTCACAAATACATTGGAATCTTATGTAATTGATCATTCTTAAGGTCTCGTTGGAGGTTTCTGAAGCAAGCATCATCATTCTCCGTGGGCACTGCAAGAAACCAGCAAAGAACTTCACTGATAATTCTATCATATATTTATCTCCCAAACAATAATGTTCCCCCGTTGTTAGGATTAGTATAAGGTCAGAACATTAGTCCTCCACAAAAACAATTAGTTTGAATTAAGTACAACCAAAATCTTCAGTGACTTCATACAAGAAGTCACTTACAATTCATTTCATAATGATCATTCAAGATTTTGTGTATCCCTCTCACAAAACTAGTAAACAGAACGCCTCTTTCGTATTCCATTTGCCAGTAACTGCTTTTGAATTGCACAATCACGACTTTAGATTCTACAGAAAACACAACAACAAAAATGTGTTTCGTTAGAAATAGATTTTCCCAGGAACAATTTAACAATTTTAAAACTCCTATGTTTATTGTGGTTATACCAAGGGAGAAAAGCAAATTTTTCAGGCAATTGCCTATTAAAATCTCATCCAGTTTTCACAAGAAATAACAAGCAACTAATTCATAAAACATACCTAAATCCATGTTCACTTTATACCACTTAATTTATAAATACTGAATGGTAAACACAGTAAATTGATAAGACCAAAAACCCAACTCCCAATTTATCAGAAAGACTTGGAAAACATTATCATTTCAAACATACACATCCTCAGAAGCACATAAAAAACTTCGTGGAGCGTAATGACAGGTCAACAAAAGTTTCTCTTTTTTCTGGCACAACACCTAAATGCATTATTATGGTGAAGTTTAAATTCTAACCAAAATATTTCTTGATAAACCCAAAATTTATAATTCCCTTAAACAATGGTTAAGACTAACCTTTGCAAATTCTTTATTAAGGGCCATATCTTGCTCAAGTTGAGTCAAATTATCGTACAAATGCGGTTGGAGATGGTTCCACATGTGACTAAACCACATGAAACTACTGGCATGTTCTGGAAACATAAAAAAACAACAGTTGAATGTAGCTTCATTAAATAAAATAATGAGTAAATGCTGAAACACAGTGAGGAACCAAAAGCAGAGGACAAGTGTAGGGATGAGGCTACAGAGTGAATGAAGACCAGCAAGGTTGAGAGAAATAAATACTACAATTATAAATAATAAGAAACAGTAATAAGCATTGAACAAGCAAACCAACATTTAACAGTAATACCAGATAAGATTAAGGGACATAAATGGTGATAACTAAAAATGTTAACAATATAATCAATTTTCTTTTTCTTATCTGGCAGTAACGTAATGACAAAACTTAATCCTCTGGTCTTCTCATATCTAACACCGATTAAAACTATTTGCTAAAAAATGCAAACCAACAAATGTATTTAACAAAACCATTGAGTAACTTATAAATTTGTGTAAAGATTCATGAAAGAAGAAGACAAACCATTCAAATTCTAGTTCACAAATACAACAACTCCTGACTTGATAAGACAAGCCACTACGGTTTCAAATAAAAATTACTTAATATTGCAATTTGTAAGTGATTGCCATCAACAGAACACTTCAAAACACACGACATATTTAATGAATGATAATTTAATACAGAAATGTAACACTGAGTCTTAGGAGAGAAAAAATAAGAAGTTGCTTACCTAAGAGCATGTCATCTCCAAGATTCTCTTCCGAAGTCCCATGATGAAAATACTTCCCAGAGAAACCTAAATTAAATTTAAATCCGGGAACCATCATCTGAATTCGCTTTTGGGTGCTTAAGAGAGCCTAAAAATATTATACAAGAGTTAAGAAACCACAAATTAATAATACAATGTAACTTAGCAGAAATAAGGAGAAATCTCTAATTTGTAATGTACTCACAACAACGTCATCCTTCCTCAATCTCGTTCCGCGTTCACCAACAAAAATATCGTCGACATCCACAAGTAAGTAACGTTGAAGACTCACACTTAATTGCCCGTGACTTAGATAAGAAAGAGAATCTAAAAACAAAAGTTTGTGCAACCAAAAACGTAGGCCGCTTCCAAAGAGAACACGCTGGATTCCATCAAAAATCCCATGATCCTGCAAGGAAAGAGAAAATGAGTACCTGAGAGTAAGTTCAGAATGTTCCCAGATTTTCCACTTTATTTTCCTGTGCGAGGAGAGCAACTCTCCCATTAAATAAAACAGATAGTAATAGGAATTTAAAAAATACAACTATTTCATGGATCAGTATAAAAAATATAGGGGAAGGGAAGCAAGGTACAAATAAAGGTATACCTAAATCACAATGGCCCTCAGGTATGCCTTGAGCCTCCGCAGATTTTAACACCCAGCAATATCTATGTTTATAACATTTATAAGTTTGATTACTGTACCAAACATTATTATATTTCAATATTGCAAGGTAGAGTATAAATTTTAGTCATGTGTATTCATTGGTGTTTTTCTCATCATAAATGCATACATACAGATGATCGATATGAATGTAATGGATATTTACTCATGTCTGTGCTCATGAACTACACAAGGTACAGGAAAAATGTGAGGCAAATATCTACAGAAACATTACACAACCTCTGAACACCAACATCCACCTCACGCCTTTTATAAAGAAAGACGTCAACATTTATCAACTGCTAAGTTTCACCCAGGCTGATTGGCAGAAAATATTGCATGGAACAAGAAATAAGACTACATAAATGTTAACTACATGTGTATTAAAGAAATGTTGATATGAAATCTTAAATTTTGTTCCATTTGTTGGGATGAGTGCCAGAAGACCCGGTCACAACCGACACCTTTTCTTCCCCTCACGTTCTAAAAACATTAGCAAGTAATATTCTTAAGCATTTTGTTAGGCATTTTGTAGGGAGAGTTCCCCAGTATTTATTTTTCTACACAAGCCACAACAAACTGCAAGAATACTATCATTTTGTTCCCAAATTTCGTTTCCCTAACAAAGAGGAACACACACAGTCTGAACATTTTTATATAAGAAGTGTAAGTACCTGTATAACAGTTGAAAGGGGAGTTTTGGATGCTTCCTCGCTGCCAGGGAAGTCCTCTGGGTTGCGGGTGGCCCACGCCAACGGTTCATAAGTAGAATGATTTGGACTAAATATCGTCCAATCTTCTCCAGGAAGAGGACCCCAAGCTGTTTCACCAGATCTGGTTAGTCGCAATATAGGCGACGCTGCATTCAAAGCAGCATCCTGCAAAGAAAGAGCACATGCCATGTGAACACACACACAAACTTCTGGGGCCAATCCACTCAGAGTATTCAAACTTTTAGAATTCAAAAGAGAATTGTTCTGATTATATGTTGATCTCATCCCCAAAATTCTTGTAAACCTTTATTTACAGAATTAAATATTCTCCCTCTCCCTTGCATATACATTTATGAAGTAGTCGTGTTTGTTAAGACAGAACTATTAAAATCTCACCGCTGCTTCAGAAGAAATAGTCTAGTTCACGGACACAGCATTCATTGTCCCGGCGTGTCAACAACTCTTTGCCAAAGAGGCGCTTATCATTCAGAATAATTTTGTATAATTCCCTTTCCAAAAATCTAAAAGATAAAAATGAATTGAATCTCTTTAAATCCGCAGTTAAAAGCTTTTTAATGCTCTATTGTTTCTGTAATGTGAAAGAATTTACTGATTTCAATAAAAAGGAAGTTAATGAGAGTTTCAATTTCCTAATAATAAATATTGCTTTTCCAAATGACTTCGGATGATGTAATGAGTGATGTTAATATCTCTTAAACTGTACGCAACGTTGGCACTTTGGTTGTGTACATTATCTCTGTAGCCCCTTTCATCCTGACCTGGGTTTTACTCTGGTTTTCCCCCGGGTTTTCTTTGGCGGATTTTCCTTGGACGGGAATGTCATTAATACCTTTGTTTTATTGATCTCAAATTATTTACTGCACAAATATCTACAATTTACTTTGGATAACAGTAAGTACTTATTAAATAATTACTTTTATAAATATTAAAACTGCCACTGCCCATGGGTCCTTGATCGGAATCGATGGGATGGTTCCGTGCTTCTTTCCATAGTTTATTGTCCCCCACGTGCTCATATGCAGTTTGCAACTGCTTTTTTCATTATAAAGCTTATTTATTTATTTATTTATTTATGCACTGCAGTAACTCGTAATTTACAAATACAAATCAGATCTCATCAGAAAACTTATTTGTATGTTGACAATATTTTCATCTGCTGCCACAGCTAAAATTTAAATTTTATATTTCCTTTTATGAAGACTTGTAAAGTGTTAAAAATATCTTTGTTCACAATATTGTAGGCGCCATTTTGGTCATCATCAGGGATATGTATAATCAATAAACTTTTGCATCGCTTGGTTTCATGTTTATGATGTTGCAAGATTCAGGTCGCCAGGTCAGCTCTTCCGCCAAACCATTTGGGTGAAGGAATTGGGCAAGAGACATTAGTAAATTTACATCACTTTACAACGTTGTGCTCGGCCGCCATGTTTTTATATGTTCTTCTGCATTTCAAACGAGACATGCGAGTTCCTGAATATTATTTATACTATATTATTAACTGATAGATAGAAATTAAATCATGTTTCTTCTTCATAATTATTCACATTGTTGTGTATTAAAACAATTTAATAAAAATAGCGAAAACAATTAAACATCTCCATGATTCGAGCAACTTGGTTTCCTGAACGCACCTTGAGGCGAAGGTTGTTGTGGATGAAGAGTGGGAATCCGCGCAGCTGTGCGCCCACCAGAGTCTCCTCCGAAGGGGGATGGAAGCCCACCATCCCAACACTGTACTCGCGGCAATACTTGTCCAAGAGCTCTCGGTTCCATTTGTCCATCTGCAGATACTTGTTGAGGTTCTCAAACACAATCACACCGTATTTGCCTTTGTCCAAGTTGGTCAACACAGGCAGCGACTTGCCTGCTACTTCCAACTTGTACCTGCAAAACAACAAAAAATTGTTTTAATAGGTCAGAAAAGAAATCTAAACACTTCACTACAGTTGCACTGCAATTAGTTATGAGCTTTGCTTGGTATATATGCATTTTCAAATACTAGCAATAATACTTAACATTTCCTAAATCAATCTAAAATTTAAAAAATAAATTTTTAAGAAGTTCTTAAAAATTGCTAAACATTCAACTTTTATTAACTCTAGACATTTTTATGACAAATTGATTTTCGTTTTATCTTCTTGGCTCACTCCACTCCCTGGAGATCCCAATGAGACTTCACCCGAGACGCTCTTTGGGACTTTGCCTCAGCCAGACTTCAAAGCGGAGGTATCTCCCAGGCATCAGGCATCACGATCCACTGCTTTCTTACAAGGGAAACACGGAATGATACGCTACTTTGAACGAGGTTAAGTAAGTCACGGATATGGTTACAATTTTAATTGCTTACACTTTAGAGAGTGGTACTGCACGGTGAAACACTGATTGCAGTTTCAGTTTATTGAAGAAGGTACTACGAAGTGTGTAGCTGATCATTTTATTGTAAAAACAAAAAAAACAAAAACTATCTTCTTCGGAAATGAGAACATGTTATACCACTTTTTCACCCTAAAATAACCCTAATTCAGTGAAGCTTAAAGCTGAAGAATTAATTTTAAATTTTTAAATCTAATAATCATTTCCTGAGATATGCAAAAAATTCATTCGTAAAACAAGAGAATCTGATGACTCGTAGCAGCATATGCAATATGATAAAACAATCAGTCATGATCAATAAATAAATAGATAAGTAAAATACACTTTGTCAGAAAAGCAAAAGTTACAAACTGCATATGACCACGTAGTGGAGGGCAATCAACTAATTTCACTCTCAAGGGATGCAAGCAAGGGACGTATTCCATCAATTCCGATCAAGGGTCCTGAGGCAGAGGCTAAGGATTTAACATTTCAACATTTAACTCCTAACGATAAAAAAAAGGTTCGATGCGTTTTATAGTATTAACAAATACCAACAAATATTGTATTTAATGAAACACAGAAAAGTCATTTCTCAAGTGCGTATTGTTATCAAGCTCTAAATCATTCGGTAAGTATTGATTATTCGTAAATATTAAATAACATTAGATTCGCGAATAATTATTTATATTGATGCCGTCCCTAAGCGAATCTTTATAAAAAAATATCTCTACCCAAAGGAAAACCGGAGAAAAACTCGGGTCAAGATCTGATCATATTCCCTGTCGCTGTTGTCTACGTCATCCGTCCGCGAATACACGAATTGCATCAACTGTAGAATGTTATTACTCGTATAATGTAGTCCTCCTTCCGAGACACGTCCTGCAGCCCCCGCAACCTCTGAGAAACGCAACCCACGCGTCCGGCACAACAGGTCCAGAAAGAGCCCAAGGGGTTCGCGAAGGGTAGAGCTCGGCAATTTCTGGGCCTCGGCACTAGAAAGATGGGGCCAGCATCTCGCACCGACCGATTTGACCCCGGGATAGACCCTGGTACTCATTTTACAACAGGAAGAGTAGGCCTGGGAGTCACTCGATGTTGAGGTGTGACGAATAATCCCACATCGAAACCCGGTCATCTCATCTTGCCGAACTCAGCTCTCAACCCACTGAGCCACGCTGACTCGACAGATAGCAGGAAGAGCAAACAAATTTTGCAAATTTCTAATTCTGAAAGAACAAAATTTCGATTTAAAATTACTATTTTAATTTATTTTATATACTTGAGAACAAGGTAATATAAATATGTTTGCTATTTTAAAAAATGGGAAATAGAAAAAAACAAATCGACGTTTGCACGAAATGCCTTAAAATGACGATCTCTGTTTTGATTCGTTAAACTAATAAATAATCATATTTTATAAGTATAAAGGTAACATCCCCAACAACTTTGAATTCCCGCGTTGGAACGATACAATTTCTTCTGAAGATATGTAAGAGACTGATGAATTAGTGCCCATGCGAGGGAGGCCTTGACAGTTGAACTAACACGAGACTGTCAGTAGGATGAATCTGCTGTCAATGGCTGCACATTCAACGGTTACCCAGATCGTCGCTTTTAGGAGAAATACACGTAATACACTTCATCAACGATCATCGAGCGTGACTAGCGTCACCAGTGAGGCATTTTATAAACTTAGTGCGATTCAATTCGTATTCTAAGACGAATTTTAAGAAAAGAAATAGTTGATTCCATCATTCCCCCTTTCTACCTCGGCTTCGCATTTCTGCCGAAAGAGAGAGAAAGAGTGAACACACAAAACATGTGAATGACGTCAATTGTTTTGAACTCAATCATGTCCTAGTTCTTTAAATAAATTAATGAAATACAACCAGGTTCCACTCTTCACGTTAATCTACTAATTACAACGCTAATAAACGTGAATTATGTGGAATATCTGTTACACGAAAATCGGGAAAAGTAGTCGATGAAATTAATTGAATTTCAAAGGACTCTTCTTCAGGGTTATTGCAACAAAAAGCTAAAAGTATGGTTAACATTGATGAATTACAAGAGCAGAAAAACAAGGAGTAGATGTGAATCTTAATTCGTGTGACTCAATTATGAAGCTCACTAATGTGTCCGCCAGAGTTCGATTGCGTTACGTGAGGCGGAAGGAGAATCCACTGAACGAATCGTCTACGAAGTGACCGAATCACAGAAGCAAAATTTCTTAAAATTAGTATTTTTAAAACTTAATTCTTCATCCCCGGTAAAATTTTGTACTTTTTATCACGATTTTTGTTTTTACCGATTTCGCAGGGGGGCCAGGGGGGCGTGACCATGGCAACGTCAGGTGGGGACCACGTGAGGAATTCTTCCTCTTTTATTGGCCGCCGACACCATCAACCTTCTCTTCTCAAGGAGCTGCTGCAACCTCTCATCCTCCTCTTCCACTTCTTCTATAAAAAGCGTTTCCTTCTCATTCGCGAACGAGTGGAAGGCGAGGGGGAGAGGAGGGGTAGTCGCTTCACGCGGAAAGCAACAAACCGTTGAGCAAACAACGACGCCATTGTCTTCTCCAGGCAGCTGCCACCGGCGCAGCACCGGCGCCGTCACACACACGTCGAGTGATTTGCTACGAAGAACAACGAGGACGATGAACCGTCACGATAGAGACTCCCTCCTACACTGAGCGCAGGCAAAATGTTACCCGACGAATAAAAAACCAACGAGTCATATTTATTTACTTGTTTCTTTGTTACACATAAACAAATTTATATTGACATTATATATGTATTATAACTCGCAGCTAACTTTTTATCTTATCTAGGAACTTATGCTGATTTTTTTTTAATCCGCCTCTGCCTTAGGGCCCTTGATCGGAATTGATGGAATACGTCCCTCGCTTGCTTCCGGAGAGTAAATTAGTTTATTGTCCTCCACGCGGTCATACATGGCAGTTTGTACTGCTTTTTTGACAATAAATTTATTATTATTATTATTATTTCCAGCTGGAAAAATAAAATAGTACATTTCTTTATTTAAAAAAAAGTATTTGTAGGACGGGGTAACTCCGGACACAATTTTGTAATTTCTCTCACCGGAGGACAAGCCACGTGAAATATGAATTCGTACAGCGTAGATTTATAAAAAAGCTTTTCCCCCAAAACGTTTGATAAATATTTGATGTAACTCGTGTTCAATACAAGTCGAGGGCCGTCAGTTGAACAGCGGAGAACTGATCTGAACTCCTCTTATTATCCGAGGTGTGAGGAGGTCGGATTGTGTGTAGAAGCTGTTGAGACCTGGAAATGTTAGAGATCCTGTTTGAAGAAGGAATTGAATTATTTACAACCCTCGAATAAGATACAGAAAATATCGAGCGTTGGCGAGTAAAAACACCCTATTTCCTGAACGATTAAAAATATAAATTATTCATTTTGGGATCTACGAGTATTTAGGTCCAGGTGATACCATCCTATTGGAGGGACGGGGCGGGACGATTTTAGATTTGGAAATCATCAGGGTTCATAAATAATATATATATAGAAGCCTGAAATGTTTATAATTTTCGTTAGTTGCACTACAAACGCCATCAATGAGTCACTAATATTGGTAGTGTTATCATCCTAATGACTCAGATTTCATGACATTACCAATTACATTAAAAATCTTGCCACGTACCGATATATTGTTATATGTTGGTATCTCACCGCTAAAGAAATTCTGTTACAGTTATGTTAAACACTGTTTGGGATCACAATGAGGTAAAATGTTAAAAGTCCAGACCACACTTTTTTTAATATTATAAAAATCATTTGCATTCAAAATTCTAAGGAGACGAGACAACTCAATTTGCTTGAAAACTCTCCTTAGTGGAAGGCAGGAAAATTACGCAATTTACCAAATTTGGTAAAAGTAGCGATGACTTTGATTTTGTCAACAGCCACACGCAGCAAAACGGAAGAGACGTAGGTGAGAAATTCACAAATCGTTTTGAACGCAGTAAAAAACGGCTAAAATAAAATTTCATTTGTTCTTCGACTCATTCCTGTTTTTAATCAACCTTAGAATATTAAAAAGCATAAAATGTTGAAACTAAATTGAAAGTCTCTTGAAATGCATGGCAGAGCATATTTATAGTTACGCAGGAACAAAGGCAATATGGAATTTCATCCCGTTCGTGTATTTAGTGCCTTCTGTGTTTAAAACGAGCATTCACCACAACCTGGTTTATATTTCAACCGAAATGCGATCGTTTCGTAAAGCACAAAAATTAATTAAAATATTACGACAATTTTTTAATGAAACACGTATAACGTTCTCTTTTTGTCTTTCCCGTCGAATAAAATATTTTCATGAGGTTGAGACACAATGAAGAGTGTATTGAAACGGTATTATGAAAGGCACCAAAGATGTCCACAAATACATAATAATAATAATAAATTTATTGTCAAAAAACAGTACAAACTGCGTATGACCACGTGGAGGACAATAAACTAATTCACTCTCCGGAAGCAAGCAAGGGACCATCCCATCAATTCCGATCAAGGGCCCTAAGGCAGAGGCGGATTCAAAAATTTCAGCAAAAGTTCCTAGATAAGATAAAAAGTTAGCTGCGAGTTATAATACATATATAATGTCAATATGTTTGTAATTTAACGCAAATATGTTTGTAAATTTACATGTACAAGTTCGAACTATAGATTATTCTGAGTATAGTGTTTAAAAATCATAAGAGTTTAGTACAGTGTTTAAAAATCATAATCATATAACATGTATTTCGTTTCCCGTCGTGATACTTTCTGTACTGTCTCGTGCAGCGCCTCTTCTTAGATCCGTATTGCGCCTCGCGCAGTAACCCATAATTCTCCGTTTGTTTGATTATTCGATCGGGGTCTTGCTTTACTTCACAAAACGTTTATTTACATCTGCTCTCCTTCTTCCCCGCGACAGAAGCGCCACCTGGGTGTTCGTTTATGAATGTCAACATTCGAAATGCAGTTTTATTTCGTTCTTCAGTCACCGTGGCTCACTGTGTAAAGCGCCGAGTTCGATCCCCAACATCCAGACTGACTCCCAGGCCTTCTCAGCCTGCCGTAAAATGAGTTTCAGGGTCCGTCTCGGTGTGAAACCGGCCGGAGCGAAATGCTGGTCACGTCTCCTCTACCTTCGGGGCCTGTTGTGAGAAATGAGGCATCATTCTCGCCTCCTGCCTCATTGTGATGATACGTTTGACGTAGAAGTCATTCCACGACAAGTAGTACGTAGCCTAAAGTATAAAAGATTAATATTTATGACTTATAGTCAAAACGGAAGTAAAAAATGTTCAGGACAGAAAAAAGTTTTTGACAAGTATTTCGTACAATTACGAAACTATAAGTTATTCGGAAAATATTGTTTATAAATTGTAACTATTAAAATTCTCAAGATTCGTGTTTATTATTTCGATAGATCGCCACCCCTAGGTGAGAGCCTCTATCCGGAGGAATACCGTCGAATAAAATATTTTCCTGAGGTTGAGACACAATGAAGAGTGTATTGAAGCGGTATTATCAGAGGCACCAAAGATGTCCACAAATACGAAGGAACGGGATGAAAAGTAGTGGAGCAAAACCATTGCTCATACTTTCTCATACACATTTCTCCGACTGCAACAAAGAGCGAGAAAGAGTTCTACAGTGAAAGGGTCACTCCTCGCATAGCCCTCTACATTTTGGTCTTCCGGTGCTCTATTCGCTAGATGAACTTATTAATGTCTTTTATTTGAAATTTAAAAGTAAAACAAATATTCAGAATATTATTTCAAAACATAGCGACATATCAGTATCATAAATATCGTAAAACTGTCGTGTAAATGTGTTTTCGTATCTGCAGTGCGTTTGCTGTCCTCTTATGTATTTTATCATTTTCATATCTTTCATTTCGGTTTACGAAAAGTGTATTTTACGTCTGTTTGGTCCATTTACACTCATTGCGAAATATTATTCAAGAATCTTGAAACAGTAAAACTAATGTGTAAGTGTAGCAGACAGAAATTATTTTACTGCGTCTATAACAAATTTTCGAGCAATATACCGCTAATGTGCGTGTAATGCATACTAATTGTAATTTACCTACAGGAAATTTAAGCAAAATCGTTGGAGCCTTTATTGAGAAACATTCAAAAAGAGTACTTTGACCTCCATGTGAAGTAACCTTCGTTTGAAAGTAAAAAAAAATTAGAGCACGTGCATCGACCAGTAAATTCTACCGTAAATACGAAATGTGCGAATTCAATATATTCACCCATTTACTCAGAATCACTGCGCACAGACGGACGGACTTTATGTCAAAAACAACTTTTTGTGAATGAGGGATAACCAAAACGGATATTTCCGTCCAAATCTAGCTTTCGAATTTTTTCACGATTACAATACTTTCTATAATAAATGTTTTGTCAAAAAACCAGTACAAACTGCGTATGACCACGTGGAGGACAATAAACTAATTTACTCTCCGGAAGCGAGCAAGGGACGTATTCCATCAATTCCCATCAAGGGCCCTAAGGCAGAGGCGGATTCAAAAAATTTTTTTTTGCATAAGTTCCTAGATAAGATAAAAAGTTAGCTGCGAGTTATAATACATATATAATGTCAATATGTTTGTAATTTTACGCAAAAAATTACATGTACAAGTTATTATCGAACTATAGATTATATACTACGTATATGAGAAAGTAAAAACCCTGGGTCAGGATCATTTGTGTATTCTATTACTTGTGACGTATTTCATGTACGTATAACGCAATTTTGACAATCAATTCCACTCACTTGATTCTGTTGTAGACCAAGAGCTCCGCGATCTCTCGTCCCAAGCGCGAATACGTCGTCTCCACGAAGACCAGCACCTTGGGGTCGATGCGCAGACGGGCGGCGGAGCGATGGTCGTGGGCAGGGGTGGGCAGACGAGTGGCGCCCAACACGGCGCAGCGGATGGCCGGCTCCGGACGAGAGTCCCGTCGCATCAAGCTACAGCGAACGAAATCAAGTGGCATTACATGCGAATGAAGATCTCTCCCAGCAACAGTCCGAGGAAACTTCATTGCCTCGTGTGCACCTTCGAAAACTAACAAAGAATTCGGAAGTTACCCTCTGACAATTGAATTGTTACAAGCATTCATTCAACTTATGCTATAAAAAAACGCACACATTCCTTACATGTACCTACACGTCGTGGAGAAGATATGTGATAACTTTCGGCGGCAGATGAAAATGGCGACGAGCCGGGAATCGAACCCGGTAACTCATGGTTTGGTCGCAGTGCTCTTGACCACTTCACAACTGTACAGCATTTCACCCAGACCTGAGACACATCCCCAAAAGTGAACCCAGGTGGCATCCACTATGCCGTGTGCACTTAAGTTATCGTGAAGAGCTGTGGAAGGCGACTGTGGTGGTCAACACCTCTGCGATCGAAGTAGGTGTCCCGAGTTCGATTCTCGGTCCGTCGTCATTTTCACCTGACTGAAAGTTATCACATGTCCGAAATACTGTTTCTATGTAGAATGATGGCATTATTTTACTTCCCATTTCATATCTTTAGTATTTATACAAGAAGTGTTATCGACATTTCATGTCTGTTTGGTGCGTATTCGAGCGAGATTGAATGAACTTGAACGGAGCAGTATTTCGTTGCTACTGGAACAGCCATGTTTCGTAAATTTTACACAGAAGTTATTTCCTCGGCACAGAAGGTGTTTTACGTTACAGGAACATTTAAAACATCGCATTTCGAAGCTTGAAACGATTCATTTTTCTTGGAACAAATAATTAAAAACGGAATATTCCTGTGGATACCTCGAGAGAAACAGATTAGTAAGTTTTACGAATAAAACTGAGCCAAGGTCGTATGAGGATTTCATACAATATAGACATTCACAAGAATCGTCCTCAAACTAGGGCTCTACCCATGTACCCAAGGACTTGGTCACACGTTAACAGGTGTAGAGAAGCGAAACTTTTGTTCAGTTACCACCTTTTACGTAATAGTTTAGAAAAAAAATAGAATTAATTAATTTATTTATTTATTTATTTACAGTTGCTGTTCCTCGACATCGTTACGTCGTCTTCATGTCCTTCCCGCTTAACACTCGCGGATACGCAACACACAGAAAGAGAGAGTCCAGTCGCGTGTGTTAAACAACATCCCTGTTCTCATCATTTGTTAACACAAATCAACTTCGTACCCTCTCCCGTCAATATTTACTCGAATAACACAAACACACTTTTGCTCATTTACAATGTCAATTGTATGTATGTGTACGTATGTCGTTTCGGCCACCTAAGTTTTACTCACTAGACACATCGTGAATTTTACCGAGATCGCAGGAACAGCGTCCAGACTGAAGCTGTATCCGAGTATTACAACTCTTCACGCGCCACGGCTATTTAAACTGAGAAATGAAAAGCCACGAATCTTATCTTGGGATATCCCACCTGGGAATCGAACCCGGGATGACTTGGTGACGAGCGATCACGCTGACACCGTAGCCACGGAGGGGGTTCGCAATCTTAATTTAACGGATACTTTAATTACGCCTGTACAATTATAATTATTGAATACAACGACCTTGTTACATAGATCGATATATTAACTATTAAGGTTTACACAATTTTGATAATGCTTCGCCAATTATTGACTCCTTGAGGTTCAACACATTTTGTTTTTGTTCATTTAAATCTGCAATGCCTTTGAACATTTTGTATTACGGTTCTATCCACGCCATTTTTGTTTATAGTTCTACGTTGTTACAACTTGTTCCGTGATTTTAAAAATCTTTTTTAATACTTTTTGGTACTTTTCACATCCCGTTGATTCTTTGCCTCTTGTAAATGTTATACGTATTGTTGTCGTCTCCTTCATTTTGTAGATGATCCTTGTTTTCTGTGTGTTTTTTTTTATTTGTGCAAGTTCTCTTTCCCCAATGTAAGATTGTTTGTTCATCGCCTCTGTCTGACGATGGTCCACAGTGGGACTGGAAACGTTGCGTAGTTAATAATTCAGTCCGTGCCAAGAGAAGGGAGCTGCTCACCTGAAGGGAGACGCCGCCAAGTAGTGCGTGGTGAGCAGAATGGAGAGGAATCCGAAGCCGATGAGGAAGTAATAGAAGCGCTTCACTGCAAAGGGTTTACACGTGAACAGGCCTCGCCTCGGGTTCCCCGACGAAGGCGTTCTGCTCACGACCCCCACTTTCCACGAAGGCGAGAGTGGCGCAGCTGCACCGGCGGCGGCAGCAGCGGCGGCGGCGGCGGCAGCGGAGGAGGAGGAGGTTGGCGTCGACGGCGACGCTGGCGCCAGTAGCGCCAGCGACGACAGACTGTTGGCGCTCCCGTTGCGTTCCAGCGGCATGGCGCACTCCGATCACACTACGTCCAAGTATGACACGGAAATAAAACGGAATTATAACTACACGGGAGTTACTAGCGACAAAAAAAAATTAAAAAAATCGAATAGAATAACCGGCAGAGGGTAGAACCGTCGTCAGAGACGAGAGGAAAAACAACAACAACTAAAGAAGTCTCGCGCTGTCACAAAAGCGGACAGAGAGGAATCACTATCACTCTTATCTGTCGATTTTCGTGTCAGTTCGCCATTTGCTGTGTTTCCAGACGCCGGGCAGACTACACGGCTGCGGGCGAGGCGCTGCATGGGCCATGGTGCAGCGGTGGTGGCGGCGGCACGGGGGCGGGGGCAGTGGGCCTGCAACGGAGGCGGCGGCGACGGGGACGGCTAACAGCGGCGGCGGCGGCGGCGTTGGTGCGGATGGCGTCTGGGACGGTGGTTGCGGCTGCTGGACGCTGGAGCTGAAGACATGTCGGTGGCGCGTCGCAAGGCATCACTTCACGTCTCTCTTCTCTTCTCTTCCCCCTCTCTCTTCCTCCTTATACACCTGCAAAAACAAGAAAATAAAATAAATTCACGAACTATTGGCAAATCCAAGGGGATAAAGCGCACGAAGGGCGACATGCGACATTTAGCCACAACAGCAAAAAGGGGTTCAAACCATCGGGTCCATTACTACAAGTAATAACGGAACATGGCGATTTCAACGTACACAAGCAGCAACTAAACTCGATAGACACAGGACGTTGTATATGCACGGACAGGATGAAAATGACTTCTATTCAGATAGGACACGGCGAAGATATATCGATATTAAGGAAGTGTATTGTATTACTGAAGAATACGTACAACAAATACCCTAAAGAAAGAAATAAAAGGATACCCGTTAGACATAAGGCACCCGTAACTTGGCTACAAGATGCAGAGAGAGAGCTCGTCCCGTACCTCCTCGGGACGACAATCGAAAGAAAAGGCGAAAGAAAGGAGGAATACAGTATACGACGAACAATGAATTAACAAAGACTACGACACTTGAAGAGAAACAAAATTGAGAAAATTATACACAAGGAACGAAATGACTTAAATAACAAATAATAGAAAGAAAAGAAATAGAGCTGAGATAAGTAACCAAGGAAGTGGTCAGATGGTAGACGAACTGCGAAAAAAATAAATTAAAAAAAACCTGCAAAAACAAAAAGAAAATAAAGGTGTCAACATCAATTACATTATTGTTTTAAGAATGTGGGTATAATGTAAATGAATTTATTTTGAGTCTGAAATCGCTTATTGCAATAATCATATTTAACGAATCTCTCCAACTAATACTAACTATTAATTCAACCAATATCGATACAATTGATACTTCGTAATACTCCTCTGATTCAATCTACTAAAGAAAAAAAACCTCTTCACGAGAATGAAAAATTTTCAAAAGCAAAACAGAGGGAACCACCTCTGTCTTTTTTCGGAACTTCTCCATCATCTCCCCAGACACGCGACTGACCACAGGGTGAAGCGGCGAAGAATTATCCTGGAATGTAAGGACAGTGAAAGTGAACGATGGATGTATCGACCTCTGAATGACAACAATACCTTGAAAATAATCACATGGTTTCATGATCTTCAATTTCCCCCGCGGAGGAAACACAACAGTCATCTATTCCCCTTGAATCTTCTTTCGATTATACATTTTTCATCCTTTCTCTGTATAATTCATTTTACCGAATTAATTTAAAAAGAATAACAAGTATGTCCTGTTGCTGGTTTCTGCATACTTCATAAATTAAGTAGTAGGACAATAGAAAATATTACTATGAATCAATTTTCATCCCCACGAACTGGAAAGAATTTTAACTCTCTGTTATGATTGCATGAATTTTGATTTACGTTTCTTAAAAGCCATTAATTTTCATTGAATATCATTTACTAATTAATTCAAGATAAGAAAAGATCAATCGCATTAAATCATGAGCATTTTAATGGCTCATGATTATACACAAATGACATAGAGGCTACTTGGTATGAATATGTCACATATTATTTCAATTCCGGAAATCTTTTCTGGTCTTCAAACAACAAACTTGTCGTATACTCCTTCAATCGAGATATTTCTGGTGGTATCACTGACAAAGTATTTGTTAACTTGATTTCAAAAATATCTCTTCTAATACATAAAGATGAATTCTCGCTCGCCACGGAGATGCCCCGGCTTCGATTTCCGTTTCAGTGCCTCAGTTCATATCATTCTACCACTAAAGCTGAGATGGAGACAAAGTTAACCCTCTGCAGCCTCCCATCAAAATCGTATTACAACTGGCGATGCAGAACGTTACATCTAAACGCAGTTCCCCCGAAACGTAAAATAGAACGAGCACTCGTTATTGTGGTCCATCGTTGGCCGAAGCGATGGCCGAAAACTACTAACTGTTTTCTTCTAAAAATGCTTAATTTACCGGCAACGATGGTCTAGTGGTAGAGTCTTTGCTTCCGAGATCCCGCTTAGTGGTAGAGCGTGGGTTCAAACCCTGCTCGGCGAAACGAGGTGAGGTTTTCAGCTGGGGTTTCACTCACCTACTCCAGACAGATGTCGGTTCGGTACCAGAGGTTCCCTTGCAACCCGATATCTCTCCTTCCCAATTTCCTTAGGTGGAAGAGCCTCAGTGCCTCATTGCCTGAACTTCATAGCCACGAGACATTCTTTCTTGGGGGTTTCAGGGCTCGTCAAGGTCATTAGAGCTCTTGCAGGTGGGGAAAAAATGCAGTTTCGCAACATAGAGAAGAGCCGTAGTGACTCTTCCCCGTGTGTGGGACTCGTTAAAAAAAACCCTCCTGAATTCAACAAATATTTAAATACAAAGATAAAAGGAAACAGTTGCCCAATACATATATCGAAAATGAAATAAATTCTGAAAATTATAATTTTCAAACTACGGAAAGCAAGGGTAATCAGTTAGTAGTACTTTCTGCAATCAGCGAGTAGGTGACGCACTGTCAGAGAACAGCTACACACCTCACAAACGGGTTCATCATCAAGTAGTAAGAGATAGCTATGAGTGAGAGGACAATGTCATATGCGCAGGCGGATTAACAAGACCTCGTCGCGCCGGGCTGGTCTACAGGAACTGCTCCATGACTTAACAGAGGATTTGATAAGTCGGAGCTTATTCCTTTCAACAGCTAACCACTCATTGTTCCATTCACTCAGAATCCTTATCTTGACGAAATTTAGGAGATCCCTTTTTGGAATCGTGGAGAAATCCACGCGATTCTTGAGGCATGCCGCTTTTGCGGAAACGTCTGCTTTTGCGGAAACATGAGCTTATCAGCTGGTTACATAGCCTAGATTGCTTGAAGGGCACTTAGAGAATCAGAGCAAATCAGGAAATTTTATCCGCGGGAGCAGTTTGTTGATCGCAGTGCTCTCAATATGGCGTAACACTCAGCGGTGTAAATATTGCACAGGTCGCAAGACGGTAGCCACAGGTCTCACGGGGAAACACCACGGAGCAGTCGACACTATCAGTCTGCTTCGACCCGTCTGAAAACACAGCGATATGGACCCGGTGTTTGTCGAGGATTAGGTGAAAGTATACCCTCAATATCGCAGCTGAAGTATTCCTTGTTATGATGCAGAAGATCGAAATTAATCTTCGGCTTGTGCAAAACCCAAAGAGGAGTCTTATTGAAACCTAAATTATTATAAAATATTTTATAAAAATATGTCGTATAAAATAAAAAAATAAATCTTAAGAGGAGAGTTTGTTCGGTCGCTTGGAAACTTGACAGTCTCCACTTGACGAATCTTGTTTTGTTTCTCAGAGGAGGGGGGAGGGGGGGAGGGCGTCATCCGCGAAAGAACTGAGACGTCGACGAAGTTAAGGACTAGGTTCATCTGTTTCTGTGGCGTTATTCAATTATCAAACTACGAAAATGAAGTGTCAAGCGGCAGCAAATAGACCAATTCAATCCTCCATACGATGTTGGGCGAGTTCATTCATCAATGATATAGATGTATTATTAAATGGACTCGTTGCTGAATTGTTGTTATGTGCTACGGAGGTGTCTGTGGGCGGAAGATGGTCAAAGGACGATTATTTCATTTAACTTAAGACGCACTTAACAACTTCGTTGAAAGTGGACGGAATTTCCCGTCATTTCACTTACAGCCTTCAATTCACTTACTTCGCTTACGAACATTGCTCCATCGACACTTGGAACAAGACTTGCGACGAAACTTCCAATAAAAATGTTTTGCCAGCACGTCGCGATCCAATATTTCTACTTTTTCGCTGATTGGACCACGAACATATATTCGGTGCCGGCACTTCACTTGGCGTCGCAATATTGAATATTTGTCAATATGACCAAGTGTAGGAGAGCTATATGTCTGTATTGTATGTATTTGCTCTACTGAGGAAAATACGCAAGTACGCCAACACCCGTATGCGTCCTCTCGCACATCAAAGGACTCAAATAAGGCAAATATCTGCGCGAACCGTCCACACTTGGTTTACCGTGGTTCGCTCAGTAGAGCCCACTTCATCGAGATTTGTCGATATTCTGGTTCTTTAACCTATATTCTACACTTTCTTCAACACGGACTGGAACATTTATATGGCCCGGGAAAATAATGTAACCGTATAAATACTTCTTGAATGATGGCAAATATATCTCGTCCATCATCGGTATAAGAACACTTATTGGGCATTATTGAGTTATTTGCGTGTTCTGACAATGTGAGGATGGCATTTGTGAATTCGTCAAACATTTTGCCAAGTACAGCGAATACGCTGCACAAACTTCGCAAATGCGCCAAGTGAGTGAATGACGAAGCACATTGAAGAAAATGTCTACAGTTTTACTTGAAGTCAGCGGACAACCCAACTAAAGGTAAATATATGTTTACTTTCACTATCTTTTGATTAGTTTTTTGTTTCCAAATGTTGCTGCCTTTTTTCCGTTCGTTTCTCCCGTCATCTTTTCCCTCGAAAGCCGTGTTCTCCGAGGTATATAAGACACGTGTACACTCTATAGTATGTCTACAGGTCTCGAGCTGTTGCTCGCATGTAGGTTCACTTTTGTCTTTCGGCTTTTCCTTTGTTTGTCTCCTCGCAAAGACTGCGTTGTAAAGGAAAGTGTTGCACTATGCACCGGAGACGAAAAATCTACCACTTACGATTGTAATTGGGCTCTAATGACCTTGATGTTGACGAGCCCTAAAGCCCCACCAACAAAAAAAAACGATTGTAATACTTTGTTATACTTCAGTTTTTTATTATATTTTTTTGTTGAAGATATAATTGTCCCAGTTCCCATTTAAGATGGGACCCGATTTCCAAGTTAGTCGAATCACACAGAAGTATAATTATTTTCTTGACATTTATTGTTTTGTATCGAAAGATTATGAATTATAATTATGATTAAACATGTTTTAGTTTCTTTCTATCACTCGATACCACAGTAAAAAAGCGATATATTGAGGAACTCGCTTCATTCGCATAAAATACGAAGCACGAGAGGACGGAGAAAAACCGAGCGCTACGATTTCGTCATTTATGGAGAGGGAAAAATGAAATATATTTCTTAAATGTGCTCTGACCTATAGATATAAGCGACGAAAAACATACTACGGAGAATTTGCTACGAATAAAGAAAAAAGCTCCATCATTTTTGTGATTTAAATTTGTGTTTTTCAAGTTTCTCAAGTTCAAATCACAAAGTAAATATATGTTACTCTGTGTATTTACGCCGGTCTCAGATATTTTAGCGATGTAATTCTACCTGCGCCAGTAAATAGTCTCCGACACCTCAGGAACTCGACGCAAAAGTGATCCACTCAGCGCATTGAGAAGCCAACGAAGGAAGATGGAAGATATATCACAGAACTCGCCACAGGGTTAAGAGAAACCCTGAAAGACTTGATGCTTAAGGGAGAAGGTCATTATGGGCGACGCCCTACGCATTCAGGGCACGGAATAAACTGCGAACAAGCGAGGGTTGGCTCAGGGCTATACTTTCGCTTGTCACTGAGTCACCACGGGTTATATTCCCGCAGGAGCTACAGACAAACATCGTACCTTTCCACATTAATGTCCCAGTTCATATAGTTGCGACAATCTGAAACTACTAGTTCTCCTAGAATCATTAACTCTTTCTAACTACTTCTACTAACATCACGTAGGTCAAGTTGTTGGTAAACCCAACTAACAATAAGATAACTTTCACCACCCACCTCCCACCTCCTACAACCCCTCCATGCAAGTAAGCTTCAATTCGCATCTACAATAACACTACAATGGAAAAAAGAGTATAGTGATCTCTCTGTGAATTCAAAGCAGAATAACGGCATTTCCATTAATGCGGGTCACCGATTTCCACTCAGGAATTACGATTTACGTGCACCACCACATCATAGATATGAGTAATAAATATGAGGAACACCCAACTCCTCCTAATGACACTCAACAGTTTTGAAACAAACGACATTTAGGTCCAATTTAAACAAAGAGAGAATAATCGTGATTGTATTAAACGTGATTTGGTAACTTAATCACGAATACAATAGTCTGCGTTTCACTGTGCAAAACTAATCAATTGTGTTCATCAATGCTAAATTTATTGTCAAAAAAGCAGTACAAATTGCGTATGACCACGTGGATGACAATAAACTAATTTACTCTCCGGAAGCAAGCAAGGGACGTATTCCATCAATTTCGATCAAAATTCTTAGATAAGATAAAAATTTAGCTGCGAGTTGTAAAACTAATAGAATGTCAATACGTTTCTAATTTAACACAAAAAAATGATTTTACATGTACGAATTATTATCCAACTACAGATTAATCTGAGTATTGTGTTTAAAAATCATAAGAGTTGAAAAACACTAAATTCACGATTTATTGTTGCAATAAACACGCCCCTAGATGAAAGGCTAGAGAACCTGTATAAAAAATCCGCCTCTATCCGAAGGAAAAACGGAGAAAAACCCGGGCCAGGATGGGGCTACAGAATTAATGTACACAAACGTGCCAAAGTTGAGTACACATAAAACTAAATTAATATGAATCATAAGACACAACAATCATGCAATTAATATTTTTTTAAAATTGTTATAACTTATTTAAAAAGTACTACAGCAATGACGTGATAAAGTACAAGACTGATTTAACTTTTATTAAAATCAATAAATTCTTTTACCCTGTAGAAGCACTGGTGCAGGTGGTAGTTTCTAACCGCGGATTTGAAGAGATTCAATTTCATAATATCTTTTATATTTTTGGACAAGGAATTATATAGAACGATTCCCGAATGATATGGTCCTTTTTGGCAAAGAGTGGTTGACACTCTAGGGCGATGAATATTATTACTATTGCGAATATTGTGTTCGTGAACGTTTCGTATGAAGCAAGGGTGGTATTTCAGTAACAAATACGACCGTTTCATAAATATAAATACAGAGGTGTTAAGATATTTAATTCCTTGAATAAAGGTATACAAGAGTTTCGGTGGTGAGATTTACAAATTATCCGAACTATCCTCTTCTGAATTCAAAAAGTTTGAATACTCTGACCGGAATTGCCCCAGAAGGTAATGACGTAACGTAAATGAGAGTAAACGTTTGCAAAATATACGCAACGGGAAATAGTGGACTAACTACGTTAAGTAAGATTCGGAATGCGTAACACAATTTGCTTAATTGGGAATTAAGATTGTAAACGTGACAATTCCATTTGAGGTTGTCTTGAATATGAAGACCTAAGAATTTTGTATTCGTAATAGTTTTTAATTGTGTTCCGTTTAAAGAAAGAGAAACCTGGGGTAAAGATTTTGTGATGCTATTGTGAAATGACATAGACACTGTTTTGTCAGTGTTTACAATTAGACGATGTCCATGGAACCAAGACGAAAGGTTAGACAAAACATTTTGAGCGTTGGCGTGTTTACATAGTAAATTAGTGTCGTAAGCAAAAAGAATCATTCTGTAATCTGATGTGAATGACGACACGTCGTTCACATACAATAAAAAAGTATAGGACCGAGAATTGAGCCTTGAGGTACTCCGCAAGTTAGTGGCTTTGTTTCTGAAATACAACGCTGAAGTATTTTATTTTTGCTATATGATATTTCGACCTTTTGATATCTATCTTTTAAATAAGAAGTTAGCCATTGATGTGGATGTTCACGAATGCCTAAAGGATGAAATTTGGAAAGGAGAATTTCGTGATCGATGACATCGAATGCTTTGGATAAATCTAGAAAAACATCCTGAGGATTTTCTCCACGGTGAAGAGATATTGTAGTGGAAAAGGATTTCCTAAAACCGAGTTAATCATCAGAGAGAATGTATTTTTGTAAATAAAAAATCTAGAAGACGCTTTTAGAACAATGCTACTGAAGAACTCTCTAGGTTGGGAGTAGTTTTGCAGTGCATTATGGGTGTGCCACTAAACATAACCTATAAATCGAGTCACGAGCGTCATATTGCTTTTTGCAGTTCGATGAAGAAAAACGTGATTAGCGCCGGTAATCGGAGGGTCCTCGAGCGTTTAAGTGTCAATTTCGATTTTCTCGTAAATCTCAGTTGGTGGAGCGCATATTTCTCTAATCACCAATAACTGTACTAATGGCATTAAACGAACTGGTGAAAACGGGCCTTTAATGCACCAAAATAGTTGAGCGTGTGAGATCGCAAGATCTTGGGAACGTGCACCTCGAGTGAATGTGGGTGCATTGCCAGCGGAGATGGTGAGGTTACGCTAACACACCAAACCCAAAGAATGAAACGTTCAATCTATAGACACCCCCCCTTCTCTCTCTCTCTCTCTCTCTCTCCCTTTCTAGATGAGTGGAATTCTCAACAGGAAGTTCGCGAGACTGGGATGTGGGCGGGAATACCAGGGATACTTCCCGAGAAGGAGGTTATGCTTCTCAAAATACCAATCAAATACTTTTCACTCTGCATTTGAATCGTCAGCGGGGAATAGAACTAAATGCAGGAGAAATGGGGAAAAGTAAGGTTACGGGAACCATGGTATTAAATATTGAACTAAATATGAAGTAATTGCAGTAAGTATTAATTACGATAATTTACGATTGTAATTTTTAAAGGCTCAACTATTTTTTATACCTTTCAGGTCGATCATATGAACCAGGACTCGTGATACAGTGATATGCAATATTCATTTACAAATACCTCCGAGCAAATAATTCATTTCCTCGGGGAAAGATGAAATAATCTGGTTTCTTCCAATTAACATTAAATAAAATGTTTATTCCGAAAAGCATTAAGAATTGTAAGGCCACACAGAGGACAATAATCAAACAGGGCTCTTATAACACTGACGACACCAAAGACAACAATAAAAAGCTAACAAAATATTGAGAGTCGAATCATTCTCTTCACATTTGATCCCCAGAGGGAATTCTCGCTTCTGTGGAAATGTTACAACCGAATAACTTTGAGAGTTAAACACTTCACTTGAAGGGCATTAAGACGAAGAGGATAGAAATTATGTTATTTTTCTTCTGCAAACCTCTCAAGGGAATTGTCTTCCGAGAACTAATTCCCATACTTCCGCACATGATTGTAGAAAAAAAAACCCTTACTCCAACTTCGAAGTATTTACGAAAAGACAAAAACACCCTTTGCTATGAGTAGTGTTCGATCAATTATAAAAAAGAGAGATTGTATAGAGAACGTAGACTCTACATTAAAGGAATTTGGAGCTGTTGTCATATCACAAGAGAGCAGCAGCGATTGTGTGAGAAAAAAATATATTGAAAAACATTTCTTGTGGTAGGAAAGTCCCTAGAAATCCCTAGAATAAAGGTGAAAATGTTGACAGTGAATGTCAAGTGTTCCCCACTGTGATATCCTAGCGAAATAGAAACAAGAGTTCTAAAGAATAATACACATCATAGTAAACATTAATATGCAAATTTTTTGAACATTTTTTGCGTGACAAGACGAAGGAGCAAATTGCACAAATGAAAAATAGAACTTTAGAGCATCAAAAGGCGCGTTGACGATTCCTAAAATTTTATCTTTCACCTTTTCCTTTCAGAGATAACAGCTTTTTTAAAAAAATTACATCAAGAAGAGATGCTACTCGACTCATATAGGCCGTGTCCTGCGTGGGCGACAAACGCGTTGCGGCAGCGCGCGACAGCTTCAAGCGACAAGATTCGAACACACACTTGTAGTTACGAGACTGTCCTGCTTGTGAACGACAGCGTCACTATAGCGCTACAAGCGCGACATTCGACGACGCTTGAACCTCCAACTGGCTTGAGTTTTGTCGCGCGTCAAACGCTACATTTTATCCACGACATACTTGATCATACAAGAGATCATTGGATAAGTATGATCAAGCTGGCGTTGATTTCATCGTGATCTCGTCCGAACCTTTATACGGAGCTTCATGTAAATTTCGGTATATAAAGAAAATGTCTCTTAATGAAATTTTGATAGAAGTATGCAAGAGACGTCCCCTTTATTTTTTTCGCGTATTTTACGTGACACCGTCTGGATTAAACATCGGGCACTCAATTCTGGCGACACGACGCTACACATTTGTCGCTTGAAGCTGTCGCACGCGTTCGTCGCCCACGCAGGACACGGCCTCATTTTGAAACGACGTCACTTCACGTCTCCTGGATTCCAGACAAATGAAATCACTGATGCGCCTGGAAAGTAATAAAAATAAATAAATTTGTAGCGAATTGTGAGTTACGTAAGGATCCACTGTATTATATCGTGTAATATTTTGATAACTGTCCTGTTTACTTTTTGTTTGCGCTGAATACGAAACTGTGAAACTTGCTCGCTTCGTTTGTTTAGAATCCAAAATTTGTTTTTACGAAATCGTGACATGTGTATTTTATTAATTTGAATCAAAATAAAACTGCCTGCTAAAAAAACTCGTGTCGTTTTTCCTTATTACTTTTGTTCAGAATAACAGACATGAAACATCATCAATGATATTCCCACATTAGTTTACAAAATGAAAGTATAACGATTGTCTGAAAACTACGCCATCTCCTCGGAAGAGTTTGGAACTTCACAAGAGTTTGTTCTCGAAGTTGTGCGACGATGTAGGTGTCACATGTGTGCGTCACAGTTGTGCGACTCGAGAATTTGGTTTTGCTTTCAACAGTTGGTTTTTATTAATATTTTGTGGTTCTAATATTTCGCGAAAATATTTACGTTTTGATAGTCATTCACTTTAAACTAATTAACAACAGTAGATTTCGCTGGGAAAGGAGCAATACATCGTTGAAACGTTGGCAAATTCCTAATTATTTATTAACGGTCTCAACTCGAGAACATTCACATTATCTTAAGTGGAGACCAAGTACTACTATGATATACAGTATATTGTCTTGCGTGTCGCAAATCAGTTCTCTTATCGTCTAGACATATCAGAAAAAGCCAAATCACTTTTTCATGTCTGTCAGTCTGCAAACCTGTTTGTCCGCTTAAAAACTCTAGAACCACTCATCCCATTTACGTGATTCTTAGATGCGTCCTCTGGCAAGATCTCAGTACGTATTTTGTTACCTTGGATATCACAGGTAATAACGATCATATACAAAATCACGTCTGGGGAAAAATCAATCTTCGGAGACGTGTATTCGCTTACGCCGTCTAACGGTAAAAGATGTAGGAGACAACTATGAACGGCAATTTCGATAAATACTTTAGATTTTACAAGCGTTTTAGTTTTGCATGCAGAACCAGCAAGCATTCGACTGACACGCTACCTGGCGTGAGGTGCTCCAAACGAAGCAAACACTTTTGACTTCCCAATCGTCGAGGATTCTAAAGCATAAAGGAAAAAAGTTAAAAAGCAACATAGGAAACACACGAACGAATAGTGGGGCGGCTTGTTAGTGAAACATAAATATGTATTTCAAACCACTCACTCGATAGCAAGTGACGAAATAATTATATTTATAATTATAATATAATACGTCTTTTATCTAAATAAGTCCATCGCGGGTGACTATGATCACCACTCGGTCGCACTGTGCGATGTTCTGAGGTGCATACAACAGAATGATTGGTAAAGGTTCGTACAGGATACTCTAACAATCATTTATTGTATCGGAATGTACGGGCACCAGTAACACAGTGAGAAGCCAACACAGGAAATACAAGATCTCGTTGCTGGAATACCTGTAGCTGCTGCACGTGTGTCTTTGATTGCGTAAATGCGCCAATCGCTCCACCTGCGCTGTCATAACATGCATCACCGGTTATAGACGCAAATTTAAACAGTTATTGCAAACATTGCACGACGCTGTCAATAAAATCTAAATTCGAGATCACTCGAATAATACGCCATCAAAATAACCGACGAACGTCCATCGTTCCGTTGATTGAGAGTGAGGTTCTCAGCTGTCGTCTCGAAAACGCATTTGTACAGCCAACGTCATTCATGGAAAGCCAATAACCAAACACTTTTGGTTCATAAAACGAATGTGGACGAAACCCGTGATCGCAAAGAGTTAGAAATGTCGTGCTTATTGCCTCACGCACCCGAACATTCCACTCGGCTGCCACGTCATCGTCACTGGGTCAAGGACGCGAGAAGACCACCATCGATTTATGACGTCACCGCTTCGAAGGAAGGAAAGACGGCGGGCAGACCGAGTCTTTTGTGTGAACCTCCTCCTTCTTCATCACATGTCCAAGCGTTCGACAAACTACTTATTCTTCGAAGTAACCACAGCTTCAATACAAGAAGCCAAAGAGTGGATGGGTTTTTCTATTTTTTTATATTTTTTTTACTTTGCGTTGGAAAACACATCGCCCACAGCAGGCACAGGATTGGCTCATCCGGTTTTGTCGACGGATCAAAATTTTAAAAGGAACGATAAGCAATGCTTATCATACCCTGCGTTATCAAACTGGGTGTTATCTTTTATTATAAATACATATTTTTTAACTAAAAAAATTACAAACTTCGTACGACCGCTATGAAGACAATAAGTCAATTCGCTCTCCGGAAGCAAACGAGGGACCATCCCATAAATTTCGATCCCAAGGTCCCAGTGGTCGTCCCGAGGGTTTAAGAATTTCTAAAGTAAGAGTTTGGAAAACAATTTTTATCACAAAGAAAAATTAAGATGTCGTCTTTGTGACATCGAGAGAAACATATCGCAAAAGGACAAATAAATACGAAGAGACAAATAATATGTAAACTTCGAACTGAACTTTCTTTTTCTTCCCTAAAAACTCTACTATGAGATGAAAGTCGAACCCAGCATCTGCTGCCGACGAGTACTTTATTCAGGATAAATATATTGAAATATATTCAAAACACACACACGTCATTATATATATGTAAGTTTGTACTTAGATTAATTTCATTGATACCATTACTTGCGTAAAAACTCTGCAGAGCTACTGATTGGCTACTGAACGTGAGTTAATAATGATCCGTAAATGAATAAAAAAAGTAAAAATAAAATAGAGAAAAAGGCACTTTACACAAAAGCAGGAAAAGCTGTAAAATGTGAAACAAATAGTGTTTCGTGAGAATCCTATACACGACGAACGAACAACGCTAAACAAACACCAACCCGCTCTGCCACGCTCTGTCCGCTAACGTGATTCTCACTCACGAAAGAAAACACACAGAAGCGGTTCGTGAGTCCCTTTGTTCCACTCGAGAACACAAAGTCTTCTCCCTTCGATTCAATAATCAGCATCTCAAAGGCAGCGGAAGGAAGAACGAATCAAACGACGAGGAAGATGGATCTCTGCACTCTTCGGTCAATGATCCCGCGTCGGTCGATTGATGGCTCGCTCACCTGTTTTTGCGTGCTCGCTCATCACCAAGTCACTCAGGGTTCAATTCCCGGCGGGGCTACAAAAATTTTTTTCTAGCTTTTCACACGAAACTCCAAATTCATATAGCTGTGAAACCACTGAAAAAACAACACCCCCCCCCTTCCCAGAATCGCTAACTCTTATCTTCACTAACTTCTTCTAACACTTCCACGTGGACCAAGTTGTTGGAAATACCCAGCTACTCACAATAAACCCTACCTCGTACCGCCCCATGTAGATAAGCTTCAATAGAACTGAACTACATTTCCTCACGTTTACACTAAATGCAACAAAAAATAAAATCGAAATACGTATGGGCACAATTGTAGTTTTTGAAAAAAGCTCGTCTTGCAATCCGTTGGAAGAGGCAGAGGTAAGCGTTCCGTTGGTGCTTTCACCACGCGGTGTTCCGGTGAAAGGCAAGGAGTGTCGATTACGTTCAAGAAAAGACGGAAATCCAGGGTACAGTCCAATCCAAACACTATAGAGGACGTTCTTAGGAGTCATTAGCAAATTCAGAAGCGAATTCATTGAGAGAAGGAGTTGCACAGAACGTGCGGTGTGTGCACCAAGATTGCTACGTTTATGAACACTAGTTACCAGTTACGGAAAAAATGAAATATAATATATTAAAATCAACATTAATACATGAACGTACTTTATTTTATATATTTATTTTATACACAATATTTTCTACGTTAATTACTGTATTTCAGTCTTANTCCCATAAGACTGTCTCTTATACACATCTAGATGTGTATAAGAGACAGGCATAAAAATTCTCAAAGATCGCGTGACGTATTTCGAAACGATTGCCAAATGAATTCTATAAATTATAAAACATCGACTCATATGATGACAAAATACGTCAATGAAAAGGAATCATCAATAAAATTCTGACATTTCGTCATTTTAAAGAACCGATCAACACTCGCCATCTTCAATTTTTTTTTTTCCTCCCCACCTTCTTAAGAGTCGTTCTCTTTATGAAGGAAGAGTTCGCTGCTGTCGTTTGTGTGATACGTCGTACGTCTTCTATTACGTCGCACGTAGAATCGTCGCAATCGGCTCTCGACAGATTCTCGCGTTTGAGTCGAACCGCAAATAAATAAAACCAAAATGCGGTGGGGGGGGGCAGAGTGGAAGGGGAAGGTAATTGTAATTCATTGCGAAAACAGAAAATCGGTCGATGAAGTCACAATAAATACAAATTACGTCGAAATATCTGAACATATAAATTCAACCCGTAGCAGTATCGACGGAAGGTCAAAAGCACTTTTTGATACATTTTTTATTTATTGCATCAAATATCGTTGACGCCCAGAAACGTCATTTCGAATTTTAGTTGTTCCCTCCTATCTATTTATACTCCTGAATACTAAAGGGCCTCCAGAGACTCTCCCACGATTATAAAAGGGAATATACATTTTCTCGTTTCGTTACAGTGTTACCAATAATAAAAAGAAGCAAAAGTTACAAACTGCATCTTGGGGGACAAAAAACTAATTGACTCTCCGGGAAGAAGCGAGGGACGTATTCCATCAATTCCATTTATAGGTCCTAAGGCAGAGGCTAAGGATTTAACATTTCAGAAAACACCTACGACCAGAATATCAAGAAATTTGCATTTAATAAAACAAAAAAAAAGACAAGTTCATACTATTATCAAACTATATATTATTCGGAAAATAGTTAATAAATGGTAAATATTAAAAAACTCTAAATTCTAGATTATTTATTTCAATAAACGCCGCCCCTAGACAAGAGCCTAGAGAGTCAGTACATAAACCCCGAAGGAAAACCGGAGAAAAACTCTTCATATTTCCGCCTTTTTCTAAATTATGTAGTATTGACATATTTTATGGTTTCCAATGAAGTCGAAGCCTCCAGAGTGGAACACAGTAATTGTCTATCGACAATCTCCAATTCGACACATCGGAATAGCTAGGAGTGTCACTCAGTAATTTATTTCGGAGAGACTGAAGAGCGAACATAAGCTTTATGCGCCCCGTCCTACGCAAGTGTATCATCAAAGAACATAACAACCCTAAGACATTAAGGATTTAGCTTCAATGTATAACATCTACATCCCTTACGGGAGACTGAAGAAAGAGTATAACTACAAAAATTGAAAAATTCGAGGATAAAATCGTAAAATTCTGGAATATCATGAACGAGGGAGATTTCAATTATTCTTATATTATATTTCAAAACGAAGTAAACCCTGCTGATTTTTTTTAAGAGGAAAAAGCGAAGTAGACACAAATTTCCATCGAGATCCCGTCTAATCAGTTTCTTCATTCTCCACGTACAATATGCGAGAGCACGTCACAATCCATTTGCGTTCATGACTTTCTGTCTTTTTCGACTCGCTGTAAGGGCAGATGTCGCGAGACAGTCTCTACTTTCGTTCCATTCGATGGGGTTTGAGTCTAATTCATTCGTTTGTATCGCGATATTTTGATTCTCACCAACAAATTTATGTTATTTTAAGGTGGAAAATTAAATAGTATATTTCTTTATTTCAAAAGTATTTTTAATTTTTATAATAAAATGATTTCATATTGGGGTGCATGATGGGTAATTCAGAACACAATTATCTATTTTCTCTCACCGGAGGAGATGCCACGTCAAATATTGTTTCTGCGAGCAAAAGATTTTTAACACAAATCGTGTTCCCTCAAAACAAAAAGAAACATTCTTTGCGGTCCGCTAGTTGAACAGCGCTGCTGTCGATAATTTGAGGTTTCAAACCGACCAAGTCTCAACAAAAATTTTTGCTTTCCGAATAAGTAAATCTTTTCCACTTTGAGAAACACGCGATCCTTTGCATTTCTCTGAGAGGGAGATTCCGACTTCAAATAAGCGAACGAATGAGATGGAATGAGGAGGAGGAGGAGAAGGAGACTTAACGACAGTCGAAGACTGAATAACTGAAGCGGCTCGTATGAGAGGAGAATCACGCTCAGGATTCCAATAAGAGATAGAAAGCCCCAACCAATAGATTTCTTAATACGGGAGTAACTTCGCCGTTTCCTTAGAGTTGGGGACTAATACAGTGTAAAATGTAGTTCCACTTATCAACTGATCATTATCATTCAATACTTTGAAACTTTCTCTCCACATCATCCCGGCCCGGGTTCGCCTTCGGGTGCAAGCGCATCTCATACACAGGGTCTATTGCAATAATTAATATTCAATTTACAGTTACTTTTATAATTACGATTTATTAACAATATAAACGGATTAATTTCTACGTCGATAATAATACGTATAGTTGTGAACAATCTTTTTTTGTGTTTTAATAAATACAAAATTGTTAGTATTCTGTTAATATCATACCACGTAGTTAACTGTTTTTATTCTCATCTGAGGAGGAGCGCAGAAATTTTCAATCCTCAGCCTTTGGACTCATTGATCGGAATCTGATGGAATACGTCCCTCCCTTTGCTTTTGCTTTTGCTTCCGGAGAGTAAATTAGTTTATTGTCCTCCACGTGGTCATACATGGCAGTTTGTAACTTTTGCTTTTATGAAAATTTTATTCCCGCATGTAAACAAAACAGAGTGAGTTTCAGACGCAGAAGACGACGCGCAGTGCAATTTTCGAAATTCCATTTACGTACTTCAAAATTTAATGTTTAACGTATTCGTAACTCGTGAGAAGCAAAATATAATGGCTAAATTACATCTCAAGAAACTCAAGAAAATGGACCACCTCATCAGATATCACGTCGTTTCCTGCTAGAAAACACATTTGTGCTTTACTTGTGAATATACCGATAACATTAATGAATATCGTGAATCGATTTAGAAAAGAAAACAGCTCTACGAAATCTCTGAATTCACGTGAGTAAACAGGCTCATACAAATATTAAACGAAAATAAGTTTTAGAGTTCGTGGCGACCGCGATACAGAAGAAGGAAGAAAGTAAGGAAGGAAAGGAAGGAAAGGAAGGAAAGGAAGGAAAGGAAGGAAAGGAAGGAAAGGAAGGAAAGGAAGGAAAGGAAGGAAAGGAAGGAAAGGAAGGAAAGGAAGGAAAGGAAGGAAAGGAAGGAAAGGAAGGAAAGGAAGGAAAGGAAGGAAAGGAAGGAAAGGAAGGAAAGGAAGGAAAGGAAGGAAAGGAAGGAAAGGAAGGAAAGGAAGGAAAGGAAGGAAAGGAAGGAAAGGAAGGAAAGGAAGGAAAGGAAGGAAAGGAAGGAAAGGAAGGAAAGGAAGGAAAGGAAGGAAAGGAAGGAAAGGAAGGAAAGGAAGGAAAGGAAGGAAAGGAAGGAAAGGAAGGAAAGGAAGGAAAGGAAGGAAAGGAAGGAAAGGAAGGAAAGGAAGGTTGTCGGAAGCGCATCACGCGACATATCAACAACCTGGAGGTATTTTTCCCTTCTTTACTTTTAAATCTAGAAATCTGTTTCAATCAACAAACAATTTTTGAAATCGATAAAATAAAATTTAAAAACATTTATTATTGGAAAACTATTTGTCAGAAAAAAACAAATTTTAATAGTTCCTAACGATATTCCATATGGGTGTTTTTTTTATTTCTCTTTGTTCTTATTCTCTGGGGAGACACGCCGCACCTCTAGTAAATTCACTGCTGCCTTTTCCCTCCGGAAAATCTTTCGGATTTTCACCTCAGCATTCGCGAGGCAATGCTTTGTTACGGGGCAAAACCGGGGAAATTTTCAATTCGTAAAGTGGTGTAGTGTGCCGTGTATAAATAGAAATCGGGATTATCTCTATCATATATCCAGTTGAAATGAGGAAAACCATACCACAAAGTGAGGTGGTGGTCGTTTTATCATATTGATGTAATGATAAGCACTATATCGATCTTTACGAATCTAATTGAATCGAACCAATACTCTGTATGTAAATAGCAAGACCATTTTTTACACTCCCCTCTCCCACCTTCTAATTGTATTAAAGTATCATTTGTTTTCGTATTTACCATTAACAATTTAAACAGGACAGTTATGGATAGCAATTTATATTATACAATCGATCATTACGTAATTCACGTACAATTCCCGAAGAATTTGTTTATTGTTTATTGTTACTTAGTAGACGCGTCAGTGTTTTCATTTGTCTGGAATCCAGAAGTCAATTGTTACATCGTTTTAAAGCAAATGAGTCTAGTAGCAGGGTTTTTATTTATTTATTTGTTTAATTTTTCAGATGCTGTTATCTCGAGAAGGAAAAGGTGAAAGATGGAATAATAATAATAAGAAATCGTCGTCATCTTTTAACTTCATTTGTGTGACTTTCTCGCAGAAAAGAAATATCTAAAAGGGACATTTGCGAATTAATTCGTGTGAAGATGAGAGAAATTTCTTCACGTAACGTTCGTTGCTCCGCGTATGAAGAATGTAAGTAGTGTAGAAATGAAATGAAGAACTGTAAGAATATGAAATAATAAGAAATCGTCGACACGTCTTGTGGTGTGATTTGCTCGTTATGGTTACGCAGAAAAGAAACGAAAAATCTAGTGGACATCTGCGTATTAATATAGCATACGATTAACTTCAATAATGTGTGTTATTAACAATGACTCGAAGATGGGAAGGGGAAGGATACATTTCGAGAAGTCTTTTCGCAAATATCTCCGTACGAGAGGAAACTTTTCCCTCCGGAGGACGACGAACAAACCTTGTCTCCCTCCCTCCCTCAGGGCAGAGCGAAGCGGAGCGGAGCAAAGGGCATGTCCTACAGCGAGAAACAAGTCCCCAGCGGCGGGGCAGCACATCACCACATGGAGGGCGACGCACTAGGACGAGATTGTGTGTGCGGACAGCAGCGTCTGTCCCTTAGGGAACAGCTCACTGAGCGCTCACAGCGGCCCTTTGCGCAGCCGAGGGAATCGCTACGACAACTCATTTCACGAAGGGATTCATCACCATCATCACCATCGAAAAATGTTCGGGATTTCTTTTTTTAAGATTCAGCGAAAAACAAGAAAATATTCACATTAACGTCACTATCTAATTCATAACGCTAAAGCGGAGCTAGTGCTGACTGCCCCCGTCAGAGGCGAATCTAGACCGTAACCAACGGAGGGGCTAAATTTTATAAATATTGTCAGCATTATTATAAGTATTGTTATAAATATAATAAATATTATTGTAAATATTACTACAAATACTTTTATAAATATTTTCGTGAAATCACGCGGAGTGTGATGCTCACCGCATCTCCCCGTCAATCGTTGATTCGTCTTCACGACATCGCTTCGCTTCGCTTCGCTTCCTATTCTACTCGACACAATACGACGATCACACGTGCGATTTGAGAACATTCAGAACATATCGTCGACCATTGAAGGTAATGTCAACGGATGCAGCATATTCCATGTATTACTTCGGTCTCTGGGCGCGCGCCGACAAATGCGTTCTTGAGAACTCCATACGTGCGTCTCATCGATTCGCTCGGACATTTTCCACCCTCGCACGCGTGGAAGGTGATACGGTCGCCCCGGAGGGGTGGAAAGAGGGAGCGTTTTCATATTTCATGCGTCGAATCACCCCTCAGCACATCGCACTCAACACGAAGACTCGGACTCCGACGAGTAACGAACATTCATCCGCTTCACAAAAGGATCGAGGAGAAATTTCTTTAGATGCAAATGTCCCCTCGTTCCTCTTCCGCTTTATTTGATGGCGCAAGTTCCTTTTCCTTTTAGAGCATTGAAAGATGCCCGTGATTTCTTATTATTTCATCTTTCACATTTTGTTTTCCGAGAAAACAGCGTCTACTCGACTTATTTGTTTTAAAACGACGTAACAATTGACTTTTTGATTCCAGACCAAAGAAGTCACTGACGCGTCTACTGAGTAACGATAAACGAGAAACCAATGTATTTTGTGTATTGCGATGTACTATTGAGAACCGTTCCGATGCTAAATATGAAACCGAGTAAACCTTGCGTACAAGTAGAAGAATGTAGTGGAAGTAGCCAGTGTAGTTACTCGGGTAAACAGTGTCGCAACATAAAACTGGACATTCGTATTTTTATTAGATGTCGTAGCTAATGCATCTCGTACTCGAACACAAAAAACTGCGCAAGCGTTCATTTCAGCTAATCGCAGCCTTCTTTTATGAAGTCAATTATTTTAAGATCCTATTTCCCGTTTCATCGTCTTCCTCATTCTATTCAACCTCGTGGTTTCTCTCGTCCTCTGCAATTCCGTTTTCATCCATCATTCTCCCTTCATCGCGTTGCGTCGGCCCCTCTTCCCATCTTCCACCGCTGTTCATCGTTCATTCTACCGACATCTCCACACGCGACTCCAGATCCCAAATGGCTGCTTTTTCTTCTCAAACCGAACACGGCCTCCAAGAGCGCGATCGACAGAAATAAAAACCCCTTTAAATTTCGTTACACTACTGGTGTAAATCCCTTTCTCCCTTCTGAAACGAGAATCATATCGTACGGCACCGTTATTTGCAATAATGTTTACATTTCAAAACATTCTGAATCAATTCCACGAGTGGCCTCTTTATGTCGAGGTCTGCTTAACTCGATTAAATACATAAGGAAAGAGTTACGACCTTTTATGGACTATGAATAATATTTATCTCTTGTGAAAAGAGCTCACACCTCTTCTACTTCGTTTCAAGTCATCGTCACGTGATTCAAAGAATAACAAACTGAAACGAGAAACATAACAATTCAACGTGATATTAAATGAAAATATACCGTCAAAAGGGTCGCAAGTCTTTCATTCATCACTCATTTAAGTAGATTACATATTGGGAGTTAATTATACTTCAATCTATACTTAACTTTTGTTTATATGTAAATACACGCAATACTTTGTGATATACCTCCTACCTTCCACCAATAGGTCCTTGAACTTGTTAGCAATATAGAAGATGCGACTCCCATTGACCGTGAGCTACGGCTCTCACTTCCTCCGAATCCTCCGGCCCCTCATCTCCAATCCTCCAGAAGCTGAATGAAGTTTCACGGTATTCCAGAATAATAATAATAACTCGACCCCTTATATATATCTTATATATAAAGGAGAGTGTTTGTATGTATGTATGTATGTAATTTGTTTACTTTTTTGCTGTCATAGAAACACAACAAAAGAATTTTCTTACTTAACCGACACTTGGTAATTTAGAATTATAAACAAAAACAATTGAACATCATTGCTTAACAATGCCTCCAAAAAAACGTAAAGCTATTGAAAGTAATGAAGAAAGATATAAAAGATTAGCAACGATACGTGAAAGAGTTGCAAGATCTAGAAATTCAGAAACAGCAGGACACCGTGAAGCCAGACTCCAAGAAATGAGAAACAGGGCTGCAAAAACCAGAGCCTCTGAACCACAACAACAACGAGAGGTCAGGCTTAATGATCTACGAAACCGAGCTGCAACATCCAGAGCCTCTGAAACACAACAACAACTGTGTGAAGCATTATTCTATGACCCTCACATAGATTACGCACATCACGCCAGTATCAACATAGGAAAAATGGATTTAATTTGCCGCAATTGCCAAGCCAAAAAGTTTAAATCAGAACCTCCCGGTCTTTGCTGCAATAATGGTAAATTAAAACTTAACCAACTGGACCCATTACCACAAGAACTCTTAAAATATACAACTGGTGATACACCACAGTCAAGACATTTTCTGAGTAATATCCGAAAATACAACTCATGTTTTCAAATGACCTCATTTGGAGCCACATCTGTTATTAATCAGCCTGGATTTCAATCCACTTTCGCAGTACAAGGGCAGATAAACCATAAAGCAGTATCGTTGTTGCCGTTGCCTAATCAGCAACCAAAACTTTTACAATTATATTTTATTGGAAACGACAAA
>NNCF01126230.1:655484-699832 GCA_002313205.1 Laupala kohalensis | reverse complement strand
GAATGAGATAAATAATAATAAAAGTATTAATGACATTTTCGTCCATGGAAAATCCACCTCTAACCGGAGGAAAACCTGAAGAAAAAACGCGGTCAGGACGGGGCCCCACGTAGGTAATGTACACCACCGAGCATATGTTACGTACAGTTAGAAACAAACTATTTTCAACAAAAAAGATAAAAAAAAGGAGATGCGTGAGAAAAGGAATTTAATTAGTATGTATTGTACCATAACTTTCTCAAGAGTCTCTCTCCGAACGACAAAAAGAACTGATGCATTCAACAGCATTGCCTCCCGAACATAATGGAGAGAGAGTCATAAACCGAGGAGAACCCCAGTTAGAACCAACATGTCACCTAATCAGCCTGCTTGTAAAAGAATGATGTGGAAGAGGCCGTGCATCAGGGTACTAAAGAGGGCATGGCACCTGCTATAAATCCGGCTGGAATCCCTGGAGGTGCAGCGCAATAAAACTGTTGTTCTTCGGGAGGAAGGACAGACTGACCCCTTTGGCTGATAACGAGGAGGATCCACTGTGTTGAGCCGAAACAGGTCGAGAAGTCCCGAAGCGCTTTCGAGAAGAATTATGTCTCAACGACAGGCAGTCGCTTCATTTCCGGATTCAAAACAGAGCGAAGGGCGTACTCGTTTGTTTTCACATCATTGAAGGCCATCCATCCATACTAATATATAAATGTCTGTCTGTTTGTTACTTAATCACGACTAAACCACAGAACCGATCGTGTTGAAATTTAGCAACGAGATAGCTTACGTGTCCAGGATGAACATAGGCTAACTTTCATTTTCTAAATAAATGATAAAGATAAAAAAATGAAACTGAAGATAAATGTCCATGAAATCGCGGGAAAAAGTCGGCCATATTCACTTACGCTGCCTAAACGGTTAAAGATAGATGACAACTATGAGTAAGCAATATTGTTCGCCTCGAATTCTACAAAAAAGTGCGCGACAGCATGTCTATCTATTAAGGTTAATTTAAATTATCGAAAAAACGTTATGAAAAATAAAAGTGTTGAAATACTTCAATTTAAGTGAGAAATTTAAGAAGGGAAAAATCAAACTAAATCCAATTTAATGGATTCTTTGTTTTGTGCATTTAACAAAGGTAAAAAGGTCTTTAAATCGTAAAGTTTTGGACGAATGGTTTAGATTTTATAAACGTTTTAATGAAATGGAGCAACCGCGCTGCCGCAGTTGTATCTTTCATCGGAAGCAAAAATTCGACCCGCGAGGCTTCCGGTGAGTGCGTTCGTTGGTCTAACGAGTGAAAAGAATTCCGGGCAAACGTCGTCTAATCAACTAGTTATTGAATAAAAATCAGACGACGACACTGTCTCAAATACGTGTTGAATAGATGAATCCATGAAGACATTGAAATCGATATTCTTTCGAAAGCAATAAGAATTCGTCTAGCCTTGTTTATACGCAACCATCTTCGTTCTTAAAATTTACACGCAATTAACAGGCATGCAACATCAACGTGGAACTTACGAAGAATTTTGTTTAACACATCATGCTGTTATTGAGATTTAAAACAGGTGATTCGGAGAACAAGATAAATAATTCAATGCAGTCATCCGAAGGCCTTATGTGATTAATTATTATCCTTTAATACATAAGTCTTAGCTGACATTACCCAAGGAAAGATTGGAGAATTTCTTGAAGAAATGACAGGTGTGAAGGAAGGGCTGAAGAGAGGAAAGAAATATTTAAAAAAAAAGATTTGCGGAGCGTACGGGTTTAAATGAACTAATCCATTTACATAATTATCGAAGTGAATTAAAATGTCAGAGGATTTCATTGGCCGTAAGATAAGATAGAAGTGAGAATATTTACCTTCACTCCAAGATTACGCTTCAATAATACGAAGAATAATTTCAAATATCAGTTAACAGGAACTGTAAAACACCAATTGTCTAATGGATCAATTAGGATCGGATCCGGTCCGAATGATCTAATTTCCAGATAATTGGATTTTTTCAAATATTTTTATTTTTAGGTAAAATAAATAAGAAATATCATATTGAGAGACAAAAACTAACTCTCAAAACACAGTCAAAATATAGTGATTGCGGAAACAATAGGGAATTTTTGCTTAGCGTTCCTGTAAAATGTCATACACGCTATCCACGTGCAAGTTACTTATAAGCATGCTGAGAAGTTAGTGGTTACACTAACGCTCCTAGCGTAGTACGTTACAACGCGTATTTGCGGATGATGTTAGTGAGAGAGGTCATGACGGATTCTGATTTGGATTTGAGGTTATGTTGATAACTAAGAGGGTATACGATAGATTTGTTGGTTGTGTGTGCCGTTTGAGCACGCACTCATAGTACAGTTTACTTGTGTTCGCTTGTAATTGAAGTAGTTTATTTGGGTTTACAATTTCTAGTACGATTTGAGTTGAAGGTACGCTATGGAAAATGCATCGATTACATTAGTTGTTTCCACGTGCAGAGTCTCAAATGGTTGCGCCATCGATCGGGATGATTGGAGTTCTACTATACATTGCTTTGCAGTACTTATCAATTATATTTTGTGAGAAGAAGATTTGAATTTTTATTTTTGAAATAATATAAACTTGTTTACATTATTTTTTCGCGAGCTCATATACTTTTTAACGTAGCGATTCTTACTGCTTATTAATGAATCACGATATTGAATGTTAAAATACGAACGCAATGATATGACGGTTGTCGAACTTTGCGGGACATTGAAAATGAAACATTTTATTTTATGCATCAAAAACTGCAAAATACTTGAGTTTCTGCGGAAGTGGTAGTATAACTACAAAATAATTCGTACATAAATATTTATAATTCCATTCACGAAATTAAATTAGTCTCGTCCCGGTCACTTCCACAAAGTCCCGGACGACATGGCGCGAATTCAGCTAAAACGGAAAATAGAATTTTATTTTAGAAAACAATACTCAGTGCAATATTTCATATTCTCATAGTACATTGAAAATTTTTCCATCATCAAGAATGGATATCCTAAATTCAATCATGAAAGATATCAATGTTTGTCAATAATAAATAAGAGACGTATGAAATGCTTCAGAGTTATCGTTCTTATGGTGGAGCAAACTAACTTAGGAGCCAAGTTCAGCTTCCCTGTTCAGGAAATGTGATTGGGTGGGAGTCGTAACCCTACTGTTGATGAATGTGTTGGAAATAGCTGTACATCATAAATGAAAATCAAAAGTCAGGAAGCGAAACCGGTTTCTTCGAAATTTCCTTGATTGGTGTTTGATGAGGAAGCACTATAGTTGAGCATTCAAATGTGTGTGGCCGAGGTTTATTAAGAGGACCCGCCTCTCGGCCTGTTTTGATGTCACTATATTAGTAAATGCTTCAGAAATTGTATTTTTAATAACTTCTTATTTATTGATTTATTATAGTAAAACTATTCCTCTTATGAGTCATCTTATGAGTTTTAGATTAAGAAATACATTTTGTTTCGTTTTTATGAAGGAAAGAATCGAAAACACATCAATACTATACTTCTTCCCATATTTTCCAAATCATTATCGCAATGATTTCTAATGACGGAGACTCCTATTAGCATTTGGCTTGTTGCTCCAATTAACTCATGTGTTCTTGAGAGTGAATAATGGCATCTTCACTACGCAAATCAACTCCCAAGTGATCATTCTGCTTATTATGATAATGAAGCATACAGAATTTGGAAGAGGTACTTTGTTTTACTTTTGAATTATCTGTTATTCGCCTCCTTGTCTGACTATTAGAAAGACACATTAAATAAACATGAAATTTTTAACGATGAAACCAGTCTGAAATATATTACTAGCTTGCTGAACTCAGTCGTAAAATTCGCACACACAGATAAAATAAAAAAAATTGAGTGTGTCTCATTCAACTTTCCAATTACAATTCATAACAAAAACTCATGGCATTAAACACCCTACATAACGCTAAAAAAATAATAAAAAGGAAAATACATTTCAAAAAAGAAATAATTATATACTGTAATTATTAAACAAGATGGCATATTTCTAAGATCAATCGGTTGCAAAATACTTATCATCACAGTGCATGGTAAACTCTTAAAAATCATAATAACATATTAAAGAACAGATTGCATGAAATATATTCCATCTTCAACTCTTTGATATAAAAAACTCTTTTTACGTAATAACTTTTCGCTGTATCTCGAAATCGGTGCAACGTANGATGTGTAAATAAAGTCGGAGGAAATGAGCTTCCGTCCGGAAATAGATTTCTATTTCCAACGCTTTCAAAGTCAAATCTCAAGTTTGGTTTCGATTCAACCATTTCTTCGTGAGTTATCGGGGGAACAAAATTCTTAACATATACACACACGTACGACACTGGACAAGGCATAACTTTGAAGATAGACTCCCCTCAAATCAGTTCGCAAAGATCTGAAAACTTTGTATCGACCGATTACACTACTTTCCTTACACACTCTGTAATTGGGAAGTAAAATTATTAAGGGAGTTTAAATATATGAAATAGCTAGTAAACATTTTGTTACTATTTACATCAGACTTCTAGCTCAATGATTGAGAAAATCTTAAGATTTGTGGGGTAGAGCCGTCACTTTTTGATCCATCATTCCCTTCCTAGGGTAACGTCGCCGCTTCGCTTCTTGGCTGTGCACTTGGTTCTAGTTGTGCTTCCACAGTGAGCGGACGTGCACCGAGCAATGGTCATTATATCCGTAATTGTGAATCCATTTGGGGGGGGGGGGATGAAATCTACCCCACGAAGTTATTAACGTTACTTTTTTTATTTGTCCATATGAACTGTTTTCATTTATTGCTATCCAAAAAAATCCAATAAATTTATTAACATTCTGACTAATACATTAATGATAAAGTAGGACATAATCTGAAAATATTGTATTCCACTGCTCCTCGTATGTATGGGTTGCCTAAAATTCATAGAGGCTGTAGTTTAGAGGAAGGTGATCCATTGAGACCCATTGCATCGTGTGTTAGCTGCCCAACTTATAAGTTAGCAAAATTCATTGGCAACATTTTGAACGTACGAACAAAAAATCATCCATTTGACATAGAAAACTCATTAAACTTTAAGGAATCGCTAAGCAATAAAACAATTTCTCAAGGACAAACCTTAATCTCACTTGATGTAAATGCACTATTCACTAACATCCCTACTGAAATAATACTTAGCATAATAAAAAATAGATGAGCTGAGTTAAAACCACTCACTAAGATTCCTTATGGACTTTTTTTAGAGATTCTAGAATTTCTTCTAACTACTGGTTATTTCCAATATAATGGATCCATTTATAAACAAGTCCTTGGTTCTCCTATGGGAAGTCCCATTTCCCCAGTGCTAGCAAGGATACTTATGAATGATGTAATTAAGTCCTTGTTGAAAACAAAACACATCCATTTCATAAATTTTTTTGTAGATGATGTGTTCTTAATTGTTGGTGCTAAACATATTGATTCGATATGTTTAGGAGATATTCAAAAAATATCGCTCCAGGATAAAGGTAACAAAAGAAATTGCTATGAACAATGTTTTAACTTTCCTTGACATGGCAGTGCATGTAAAACCTGATGGTACTTTGATCACCAATTGGTACCAGAAAAAACATGCATCTGGTAGAATGGTAAACTTCTTATCAAAACATCAACTTTCGCAAAAAATTAATATTGCAGCTAACCTCATTAAAAGAGTGAAAGAATTGTCCCATGATATTTTTCTAACACAAAAAAAAATCAAAGGTTTTCCAAATTTTGAAACAAAACAAATTTCCAAATTACTTGATTAATTCATTATGGTACAAAACAAAACGCACTAAATGTGAAATTAAAGATAGTAAAAAACCTACAGAAACTATGTTGAAGGTGTTCTGTATTACTCTATCAAGCGCCATTTCTACAACGTCAGCAATACGCAATAATAAAAATTAAGATAACGCATTTTGCTGGAATATTATTGATCATTTTTTAAACATCATTTCCCATAACGTCTTAGTAACTATACTTGCAAGATAGATTTCTTGAGAAAAAGTTTTACGCTTTTAGTCAGCTATAAAAGTTTGAATTAATGATATTTATGATTATTTGCAATGTCTGCATTCTTCTGAATAATAATAATATAAACCAGATTTTTCGGCAAACAATTTAATTTCTAATAAGAATTAAGATAAATTCACTGCATGCCAGAGGAATCAGTCACTAGCTAGCAATGAATTAGCACACCAGAAGATGCCTCACTTTACAGTTTAAACATTATGACTTATTTACATTTCAAGTGTTTTTCGTATTCAAGTTCAAATTTATTGTCAAAAAAGCAGTTTCAAACTAAGTAGGACCACGTGGAGGACAATAAACTAATTTTCTCTCCGGAAGGCGTACTGTTCATGAAGTCTGAATTATCTCGAAATGTTTTATGGCGCTTGGTCGCCTAATGCCGAACACTGTCCATTCCACGTGTCTACGTTCGCGCAGAATCTCGAGCCCCTTCCGTTCCACCCGGGAAACAGCGGTCATCTGCCCCAACCGCCCAGCGACAGCCGCCATCTTGTTAGCACTGTCCGGAAGACCGGAAGCCGCCAAGCGAAGGAGAACAGGCAGTGCAGACCGCTTCCTGTTAGCAGGTCGTCCACCTCCACACGGTGTCTTCCGCTTCTTCCGAGCCACAACGGTCAAGATTTTATTATTTCAATGCATTCATGTACTACGGCGATTTCCTTATTTTACTCGCATGAATTTTAAACGTATCAACGGGACATCGTTTATTCCGATCTCCGGATTATCTAGGTCACTTTTATGTTCAAAGCTAGCTAACCCGACATATGTTGTCCTGTCCAAATTTCAATAATTTTTTTTGTGATTCTGTGAATTTGTGAAAAACTATTTTAAATGTGTAAACAAAGTATAAATGAGAAAGGAAAAAAAACATTTCTGAGTGATCATTGTATCTATTAACGATCGTGGCCACAGATACTCAATTTGAGGAGGAGTTCATTCAGAAGAACGCCAATGGGAAAGTTTACATGCGAGATGAATTCTATCGGCAGTACATCGCTGAAATGCTGGAAATGCGTGATGTGCGTGGAATGCAATCGTCTTCGAACTATGCGGTTTTATTCCAAAATTTAAGTCACAATTAAATTAAATCAGAATTTTATGTCATTCAATTTTTCTTTCCTTGAAAACCTTATTCTGACTATTACGAACATTTCCTTTAAAAAAAATTAGCCAAATCGGTCCAGCCGTTCTCAAGTGCTGCGTTTACCAACGAACATCATTTAATTTTTATTTACACAGTTATATTTCTTATTAACCTAAAAGTGTTTTAAATGTGGTGGTGAAACGTGTGTGATCTACATCGCTAAAAAGTGATTACGTTATTTACTTTGTATGGTTCCGTTAGGTTTAGAGGGTTAGAGGGATGGGGTAGGAGGAGGAGAGACTAAGGGGAGGGGCGACGTACTACAAGCGGGGGAAGCCAGACGACCGTCCAACCAATGGCGCAGCGGAGACACTATGGTTCAAGGACATGTCGTTTGGGTAGAAGGTCGGGAGACGTAAGGGAAGAGAGTGAAAGGACTTCTAGTTATTCTAGTGGAATTTCCAATTTTACTGGCTATAAGCTGACTCTTACAACTTCCTTTTGGACTGTCGTTTGAATTACCGCAAAATTAAACGTTACATGTCTTACGATTCCGTTGTGGCCGCGAGAGCTCTGGGTGATGTTTATTTCTTTAACTCGCATAGTTTCGTAAATATTTTTATTTAATATTCTTATAGAATAATTGCTTGGGTATTCTGTAAACATTTATATTTTCTATTGTTCCTTTATCACACGGATTAACTAGATTCTCGATTATCCGTATCCCTGCTTGTCTCAGTCTGGATTAACAAGACTACAGACTTCGTGGGTGGGTGGAATGAAAGTAATATAAAGGCACGAATTAAACGCACCACAAGGTTTTTTCTCTCGTGACATCATTAAATATCAACCCGAAAGTAAGTCTCTTTAATCCATTACCCCGGTGTACTCGAACATGATTTAAAACAAACTTTTTCTATTGAAATGTACATTGATTTTATATCTTATATGCTTCTTGTTGAATTTAAAAAAAACTTTCTCCCATACAGCGCGTAAGTTACGGTTACAATTACGAGCCAAACCCGTGAGAAATTGAATGAAATTAACATTTTGTACGATTATGTAAACGTTCACTTTTATTTCGCTAGACTATTTTATTGACATTTATGACAGATTCTACTTTTTCCCATCTGCGAGTTTCACTCGGTTTCGTATTTAGCATTTACAATGTAAAAGGGACGTGAGGACAGATATGAATAGTGCATGATAATGCTCAGTGGAACATTACGTAACACTTGTACAATTCTCTACGAATATTGTTTATTACTTACGTACCTGATGCGACGGAGCTCTTTTTTTGTTAGGACACAAGTTGTCAAATAACATCCTTTTCTAAAGGACTTAGAGAAGGAAAAGGTGAAAGATGAAATAATAGGGAGTTGTCAACACATTTTTTAATGCGCTACAGAAGGATACTTCATTTGATACGCATAAAAAGAACTAAAAAGTTTTTGGCATTAATGTATGTGACGATGATTTGGAATCGATCGGTTTGTTAAAACGTACAATAAATTATCAAAAAGAAGCGAACTGCGTAGGAAAAAACGTTTCCTAAAATAGAAAATATTGTAAGGGAGGGAATAAAAAAATGTAGAAAACTTCTGTAAGGAATGTGCAACTCCGTAAATGCAAAACTGAATGTTTCCATGAATTTGGTGAAAACAATAGTCACAGCTTTGGCTTTCAGTGATCGAAGGATGATTATGTACATGAATAAGATATTCCGTGACTGTAATCTTCCCATACTACAGCTTTCTCAGAACACGATTCTATGCCTACGTCCAAGTAACGATGAAAACACCGCATCTCCAAATGTAAATATTTTATGTTGACCATTCGAGTGTTTCGGTCAACCTGTCGCCAAAAAGGGCCGTGTTACTCAGTAATGTTTCTGATACAAAAAAGAAAAATTCTAGATTTATTCTCTTGAAATACACGGATAAAAGCTTCCTACTATAAAAAATTATTGATTTTAATAAAAAAACTTGTTTATTTTCCCCTTAAATATGTTTTTATCCTCTAGTTAATGTTTAGTAAAACGATGTGATTTCATCAAGTTTAAATTACGAAATACTGATTTACAGTACGAAATATTGGTTTCTTTATCTCAATCCTTGGTTTCTCTGGTTTTCCTACGGGGACTTTGTTCTACATTGATAGAATGGTCCCTTGCTTGCTTCCAGAGACTAAATTAGCTGATTTTTCTTTGTCTGCCACGTGGTCTCAGAGCAGCTGTTTACTGCTGGTCACATTGTGTTATGCAGTATTAACCACGGTGTCCTCCTTTTGTGAGGAATATATGAGCAATCTATTTTTTGTTAGAGTTTCAGCAGCTAGGAGTTATCATACGATAGGAAGATATTAATAATATTCAAGAAGTCTGAATATAGGAAATATACGTATTTATTCAAATACTAGAAATTCGTTTCTGTTTTCAACCCCATGAGGCGGTGATTTTTGTAACGAATTCACCCGAATTATAACGTATGACTCGGTACAAGAGGAACCTGTTCACTACCTGCTATTGTTGTACTAGTAATGGAACCTTAAGCCAAACGTAAACTATGGAGGAAAATACCAGGATACTGTCTGTTCGGTGCCGTGTGAGACATTATGATTATACTGCTGTAGTCATTCAAGTATTTTTCATGACAATTAATTTGTTCACAAATCTTTAAAACGCTTTAACGTTGTACTTTGTTAATGGGCAATTTTTCAAGAGTATTCTTTTCGTTTTTAAATGATATAATTTTTCTTTTTTGTAATTAGTTTAAATTTGTTGTTAGTGACCTCTTGAGGATTTCATTTTGTTTTTAACTAGGTTTGATTAATTTTCGCCGCCAGTTCAATTTCAGGAATATAGAGTACATATTTGGAATCAGTTACCTTTAAAATCCATGCGTACCAGCAAATACAAGAATAGAAAAATTCAAGTTCTAAATTAATCTTTAAGATTCCTATTATCTTAAGATTGACTAAATTTCACTCGTCTCGTAAATGAAATGCAAGTACAATACGGATTGGAATGTTGAACCCATTGAAAGAAGAAAACTGTACGAATAAAAATGATTAATAATGTAATGCACATAGTATTAAGTAATGTATTACGCGCACTTCACTGTCCTAAATGTATTTATTAGATTAATTCTGTAGAAAACTAAAACTTTCTAAAAAATTTATGGTTAAAATGTCGGATGTATAATGATTTATTTCAGTTCCAAACATGTGTTCTATTTTCCCATTACCCCAAGCACAGATGAGGTACGGTAATACATACTTATGGACTTCAACAAGAGCAGACTCTTGAACTCCCATGAATGTATATTTCGCTGGACTCTGGAGTATGAAAATGGAGCGTGCCTTTGCGCAGCTTCTCGAAACCTTTTTCTTCGTGTCTGTGTTTGCCTGTTGATCTTCTGCCCACATTGCACTCTCCCATCCCCATTAAGGAAATCTCTTGTTCTGGACGAAGCAGTAGAAAGCAAACGTTTGTGCAGATGGAGTTCTGGAATGTCGGACACGCGCCTATGGGACAGGGATGACCAATATGTGACCTCCGGGACACGTGCGACCCATCAGCTGCCGGAAATGGACGGTTGGATTGCATTATGACGTAGCCAAAGTGGGGGGGGGTGTTCCTTATATCCCCTTAACAAGTTACTCTGATAAATAAAAAACACCGTAAACAAAATCATTTAAAGGATTAATACGTGTCAATGATGATTTGGCACCGAATTAATTTTTATATTATTGTAGTATGAAAGATTATTTCTCAGTAGGAACTGGAAAACATTCACCCACCCCATAGATGGTATTAGGATTGAGCTTTATCGATACAGAAAGTAAATTTATTCTGGCCTTTCCTTTCCGTATCGATAAATCCCTATTCCAATAACATTTATGGGACGAGTGAATGTTTTCCAGTTTTTCATTATTATTGTTGTTTGGAATAAAAATAACATACGAATCTTTGNTTTTTCATTATTATTGTTGTTTGGAATAAAAATAACATACGAATCTTTGTATGAGATTTTTTCGTTTACGCCTCAGACTCCCCTTAGCAAAACCCCGCCAAGACTCTGGTTTTCGCCATTAATATTTATAACATTCAAATTTAGAGGGGAAAAAAATTAAAGATAATGGTTAAACAAATTAAATCTTTTCTCGTTCCTTTCCATATACAACCTTTCTATATTCTTATTTATACAGACTTATGGAATGTAAATGCAAAACCTTGTTTCTATTTTCATTCACGTACAGAGGAACAGTGGTAGAGAGACCCCACGTTCGTCTTTTCCATTGAGTTCTTTGTCTTCACGTTTGGGCTTCGAGCGACAAAACCTTCACCAAAGTCTCTGGTTGCTACGTGTTCAAACAAAACAAACTTTCATTTACATGCTATTTAGAAAAAGTGATGATATTTCTTAGATAATTTGTCTAGTAACAAAGAAGAAATTCAAAAGGTATTTTATATTTGTAACGTTCTTCAAAATTGAAAGTTAATTCAGTTTTTGAAACTTGCTTATTTAGTACGTTCACGAACAAAACTGCAATTGGAGCAAATTAAANTTTTTATTCAGTGCGTTCACGAACAAAACTGCAATTGGAGCAAATTAAAGAACAATGAAATAATTGATCGATACATATGGTGAAAACTTCTAACTGAATTTTTAATTGTATCTGTAATCATACAGATATACAATCTTGTTAAAGTAAATGTTATATTTAATAGTAATAATTGGAAGAGAGAACGGGATTGACTACATGAGTCAGAACTTCTATCCTTGTTCTGCCCCTCCGAAGTCCTTCCATTTCAATATTCCTTCTTCCTTATGAGAACAGTTCATTAATTAATTTTCGTCACGGTTTCTTATGCTATTCCTCAGACTCAAGAGCTTGTAAAAAACCTGCACATGTCCTGGAAATACGGTGAAGGTTTACGAAGTTGAACTGTACAAATTTTCCATTTTACGGTGCTCTGCTTACCACGTACTAGAAGGCGGATAAACTAACAATGTGGGTGGAAATGCTAACTTGTTCTCGTGAAATTAGAACTGATTCGAACCCATGACGAAGCACGGGTGCATTGCCACAATTGCAACACTTCCTCAATTTCTTCTTTCCATAATCCTCTTCGGAGAAACCAAAACATCGAATCTAATTAAATTAAGGAAACATGAAACACTGACTTCAAAAGATTTAAACCTACAAATCCGTGTGATATTCAACTTATGGCTACACCCCACTGACTTCCTGGCATTCATCAGGGGACATTAGAGGAATATAAAATATACACTGATTTACATTAGAGGAATATAAAATATACACTGATAAACCACTATGAATGTCAGAACCATAGGTTTGGATGTGAGATCCAAATCGAAAGGAGGGAAAGTATTTCTCCAAACCTTGGGATATGACATCCTAACTTTATAGTTTGGGTACTATAAAGTTGCGATGTCATATCTGAAGGTTGAGGTGTTTCATCCAAAAGTTGGGATGTCGTATCCAAAGGTTTGAAGAAATTCTATCCTTCGTCTGGATTTGGATATCTCATCTAAACCTGTTCTCTCAGTGTAAGTTCTCCCAATATTCGTTCGATCCGTTTTCAAGGTGATTCTTGAATAGCTTGAATCTTTTTGGCAGAAGATGGATAAGTAAATTCAATTCAGATTAGATTCGTCGAGTGTCTTGAGCAGAACGTGACGTCATCTCCCCAAATCGAGACCGAAGTGAAGAATCGTTTACGACCCTCTTCCCGCTATTCGGCGCCCACTGGAACAAGGATCGATTCTTGGAAATGCAGATCGCTCGCTCCCTGGCACCGCGCAGCGAAACGACTTCGGCGATTAACTGTCACGCGCCGGAAAGAATTTACGATCGGCGACATCCTTCTACACCTGTTCTCATCTCGCTCGATTTGCTTCCGAGTGGAAGAGCTACGCTTCTACGCCAATGCGTGCAGTTTGTAAATGTTGGACATATCGAGATTAGGATTTTGTGGAGAAGTTTTAAAGAAAACATTCTCAAATTGTATCGAAACTCGCCGGCGACGTTTCGAATCTTTTTTTTTTCTTCCTCAGGATTTGTATTATCTTTCATTATTCCAGATAAGCTCTGTCCACCTGGCGTCCCGCGTGTTCTAGTACATTTTTTTTATCAAACGTTGGGGGGAAAACTTGGTGTTATAAATCTATGCTGTCAGAAATAATATTTAACACTGAGAGAAAATAGAAAATTGTGTGCGGAATTAATCATTTTAATTCAAAATTAATTAATAAAAATTCACGTTACCGATAAATAAACATTCGTTTTGCCAATCCGCATCCCGCAGGCGTCCCATTGGATGTGTCTAGAACTCCACCCGCGGGCTGATGCAGATCATTCTCGCACCAATACAGAAACGAAGGGCGTAATTTTACAAATATATACAAAAGAGTGGGGAAGGGGGAAATGTACGTATGCGTATTAGTTCTAGTGTTTCAAGTCCACTGTAAAAATACCCTGGCGTGTTTTAGAGAAGTATGTTTTTTAGTTTTCTTTTACCCTGGAGGACAATTTTTCCAAAAATAATGTGATGAATAACTACTTGAGTTATTGTTGTTATTATTATTATTATTATTTAAGTAAAGCAGTACAAATTTTAATATATCTTTCTCATATTAAATCATACCGACTTCTGCTACCTTTTTCAAAATGATATTCCATTACGTCCTGCGGTCAGAGCGGGAGCCGGACGAGCGTGTAGATAACGGTTTCACGCACTCAAGGTAAATGAGTTTCCGAGAAATGAAGAGGAAGAAGAGAAAATTATTAAATTGTTAAATTGCAATTGTAGTTCGACTCCCAAAGATTAGATGGAATTTTGCGAAAGAAAACTCATCCGAGTTTCAGAGAAATTCAATCTTTGCGTTGGCAAAGTGTAGTCAAGGTATTCGTGACCGCGGCCCCACTGATTTGTAGGGCGCGAAGGAAAATGTTTAAATTGTAAGTGCAGTGTATCGTATAAAACTACTCATGGAAACCAAAATGCAAATGAAACCTACGTTATTTAAAACGAAGGACAATGTTCAAAACGGGGTACTTACAATGAGTGACTAAAAGAAAGAAAAATAAAACAACCATTTTTTCAAGAAATTTTTGCGTTATTATCCCCTATAAAGAAAAATATTGTTACGTGAGAAAAAACGTTTAAAAGGCATAGGGTTTTGAACTAACGTCCTGTTGACGTAAAAATTGTACGTCACTCTGTCGTCACAGAGTATTTCTCCATCCTCTCATATCCCAATGACGTTTGATTATGAAAATGGGGTTGAATCAGTAAATAAAATTTATGAGCATGGTATCGAAGAAAACAATTTTCTAAAGAAATAATCGATACCAGGAAACACATCGATGAAATAATTCTTTTAATAATAATAAACGATTGAAAAACAAAATTGCTCGAGTGCATACTTATTATTTATTGTAGTGTGAACACGGTTGGGTAATTGTCTTTGTAACCCCGTATCGAGCAGAGGATTTCTTCAATCATCTTGTGAGATTTTGGTCGAAACGGGAGGGATGGAATCTTGCCTGTTTCCACCGTATTGTCCTCAACGTGGTCATTCACAATTTTTAATTGATTTTGGGGTATGAAGTGCAAAAGTGCAATTGATACTATCAAGGAACTAGCAACATTTAAAAGCGATGAAAATGAAAATAAATCCATGAGACCGATCTCAGGCGTTTTTCACCGTTGCCCATTAGCACGACTACATTTAGTTCTGAGAAAGGGTATTGCGTCTCTTCGCGTAGGATATAATTCCAACAACAACAGGGCCAACAGAAACCATGGAACATCCACCCGAACTCGATATACCAACTTCTAAAGTCAAAGCTGCTACTTCTAAACATAAAGCCACCGCAGTTGATTGTGCATCAAAATCAATTGTCATTGCACATGATGTATATCACATCTTCAGACAATCAAGTTCAATTGAGGTGGTGAGAATCAGTGGTGTAAGTCAATGTTTCCTTGATATGAGATATTTAAGGGTTTATTAGACTCTCTATAACGAAATCCCATTACATTGTAAAACAGAAAAAAACTGACTATTTGTATGCTAAAATTCTCCCTCTTTTTTATCATGTAAGCTTTATAAAACTAATATTAAGAAGAAAATAACATAAAGGGCCTAAATTACTCACAATACTATTAATCTCAACAGAACTAAGAATGAAATAAAATGAATGACTTAAGGATTTGAGATAATTCATCCCAACTTCATTCAGGATTCATCTTAAAGTCGAAAGTCTTTAGTCAGGATTGCATATCTTTATTTAGAATACGTCACATTTCTTTCAAGTGTCTTTTTTTAGATGTGAAAGTGCAGACTATATTTTGTTTTGAAAACATATCTATAGAAGTTATTCGTGAATTCTGCCCTTCCACATATGAGGAAAACATCTCTCTACCATTTAGAAGATCAAACTTTCGGTGTCCATTCCTCGTGTAGTGAGTCTGGTAGGAGGGAAATTGCTAAATATGTTTGCGGACATATTCTATATCCTTCTCTGGCATTTTACTAGAAGGACAACCAGTTCCTCTAAGGTCCTCACTGGGTAATTAATCTTCACAATTTTTTTTCAAAATTTGTGTAACTCCACCATCTGACATAAATTTATTAAGAAATGTTTGCAAACTGCTACTGACATTCTTTGATTTGACTCTTAAGTAGTATTTATTGGCCCCACCCCTTAAAACTTCACCCTCTTTGCGCGGCTTCTATGTTTAATATCCTTTCTTTGCGAAGAGCAAAATACTTATATTTGCGGATGAATACAATCAATTCCCAGAAAAATTGAGAGCTGGATTGTCATTCTTGGATTCTTATTTTTTCATGATGCTATTTTAAAGTTAAGAGTGGGCATCTGAGAATGTTTTCTTTGCCGTTGTGTGGCCATTTATATTCATTCTCCCTAGAATTCCTCAGGTTTTTAGCAATGTTTTTATGGCATTCACGTTTCCTGAACCTTTTTCTAGTTTTAACTTTATCTTGCGGATCGATGAAACCATTATTTTTATCGGACTGAGTATTTGAACTGGCGTACTAAAAAGTGATCTATTTCTTCTTACCATAAGGTTGAGTCTTTGTTCAAAAGGCGTAAATCCGGATCCCTATCTACATCACCGTTCGATTCAGATTCACTGGGAAGCAATAACCGATTATAAGTTTCCCGCTTATGCCTACTCATTTTTATAGTTATTGAATGACTCCTGGATTTATAAGTATAACTTTTTACAATAAACATAAATGTTTTATTTAAATAAAACCCTATTTTTACTAAAAATTATTGTAAATCCATATACATCAAAATATCAATAGAAGTATTTTTCTGAATTTTCAGTCCTTAAAACAAGTTATCATTTGTTTCAAACCTATTTACTGTGACATAATGTCAAATATTAAGGACTTCGCACCAATATTAGTATGTAATAATCCAATTTATAGCACTAAAACCACCCAGTGATCACTTAGCAACACACTTTTGCATCAACATAAATNCACCCAGTGATCACTTAGCAACACACTTTTGCATCAACATAAATTCATCCACTGACTTACACCACTCGCATACTAAACGTTTTGGCAGTTTTGTTTAGGACGAGAATGATGTGCTTCTCCCAGCCGCCATTGGGTGTACTACTGACTTATTTCACCCTCAAACTAAATAGAATGATGCATAACGATGCTAAATATTGACTTAACTCAAATTTTCTATCGTTTTCTTGACTTACATTACTCTGATTCTCACCAGCGCAATTAGAGGAATAATTTCTTGTATCGTTTCCTGTCAGATAAATCCATCCAACATTCGATACGTTGGAGTTAATTTCTTTTTCTTGCTTCAGTTAAGAGCGAACTTGAAGGAAAATCTTTCAGTGATAAATTTAAGCGTCAAAATATGTTAGAAGAGGTTTTTATAAATTTCGTATGTCCACGTGAAAGACAGTAAACTAATTTACTNAATTCCGAACAAGAGTCCTAAGGCAGAGGCGGATTTTACATTTTAGCACTTTACTCCTAGCAATAAAAATAGTTATAATATCAACAGAATACAAACAAAATTGTATTTAGTAGAATATAAAAAAATTCACAAATATATTTATCAAATCTTTAAATTATTCAGTAAATATTGTTTATAAATTGTGACTATTAAAATAACTGAATTTAGGTGTATTACAATAGTATCAATGTGATGGCTATCACTAGACCAGAGCCTGCGCATAAAACCGTCTCTACCGGAAGGAAAACCGGAGTTAATGTACACAACCGCGCAAACGTCGAGTACAAATGAAACTGAACTTATATGAACAACAAGAAACAATAATCGCACGCAGAATTCGACAGATTCACTTTCGTGTGGATGACTCGAATCGTAATGCGAAGGTATTTCATGTGTAACACATGGACGATGTAATTGATTCATTGTATCATACGACTAATCGAAGAAACAGTATCGATTACATTTAGAATGATTATTTATGGCGTCGATTAATCATTACGAATATTCGATCCGCTTGATAAGTTATGTTGATTTATTTGTAGTGAAAATTCTTTCTTTACCTAGTTTACATATAAATTGAAATTACATAAATAAGTTGTATTACAAAAATAGCACAAAAGAAAAGTGATTTTCAGAACGGAAGAAAGATTCGGTTCTTGCCGTCATCAGTCAGTTTCGATCAGTGAGTGGTTATTACGTAATTTATTTTTTCTTTTTCTATAAAACTATTTATTTGCAAGGTGATTGTAGTGTCATTTAATTTCCAAGATTTTCGTATTATACAAATAATATCGTCTATTAATTTTTTAAACTATTATGTATGGTTGTTTAATTTTATTTGAAATTATAAGAGAAGAAATGAAGTCCTTTATGAGCGAAGTGTCTCAAATATTTTAATAATGCTGTTGTTTTCGTGTATTTTAATGCGATTTATTCTTGAAACACCTCAACAATTTAAATAAAAATTCTGTGATAAACTAATCGATTGGTCATTGATCGATTAATTTAGCACGACTAATCGATTAATATTACTCATACAATTGGGGCTCTCCAGCCACAACCAGAAAAGTTGACTGTAGTCAACTTCGCTCGGAAACGCGAATGGAAAGCAAAAGTGGTGCAGAAGTCGACTTCTGGGTTCCTGAAATGCTTTTTGTGAGGTAAACGGTCACAAAATGCTTAATAAACAATGAATTACTTGACGATTCTTCTAATCGAATCTTCTGAGTGGACTTCACTCTCGTCCTCGGCACAGCGCGATTCATCTGAGTCTTTGTGATACTATCGATTATTCTGACTGCGCTCAACTCTCCTCCTCAGCGAAGCAAGAGAAGTTGACTATAGTCAACGTTTTTCATGATTGGAATGCTCGTAAAGTTGACTGTAGTCGACTGCAGTCAGCAATTGGCGTAAGTGGAAAACCCACAATATTAGTTATCGATTCATTGATATGTTTTCGATTTCTGCTGATGCCATCGTACCTTGGAGTTACGCGCACACGGACAGACGAACAGGCGTCATGTAGTTAATTGTATCGTTTCTCGCAGTTCTTCCGCGAACCCTGATTCCGAAATGTGTGCCTTCTTGTGCCTTGCGACGTCACATGCTGAGCTTCGACACATCTGCAAGGACACGTCAACGGTTCTACCCCATTGTGCTAATTGGGCGTCGAACACACTAGTAGGTCATGCGACACGAATCATTGGAAAGTCTTAATTATCTTTGTTTAGATTTCAATTATTTTGACTAACAGTAGTTAGTAACGTCAATATAAGTTTTGATATAGAAGTTAGTTATGAAGAAAGTAATATTAACTCTGAACTCTGGTGACTCCGTACGTAAGCATAACAGCCTGACATGTCCACGACGCTATGTCGGACAGGAGGAATATTTCTCCAGAATGTCTGGTGACCTATAAAATTATCTTAAAAACTAATGTATACTATTTTCACCAGAGATTTAAAAACGTCTTTCATTTATTAAATTCGGAAAAGTGATAATTTTTGTAAGTAAATTTTTAATTTAAATTCTGTATTCTAAGTCATTCAATTGTCCGGACCCGTTACATAAAAGGATAATGATATTACAAGGGTCGATATGGCATTAGAAAGACTAATTATTGATGTGTTCAGAAATTATTTTGAAAATTATTCCATATAATGACCTTTAAAATAAATTTGCTTATTCTGTAAGATTTACAGTTTCGATTTAGATTAATTACCAGCATCATAATGGTGGACGAAATTAATAAAAGTATTATTTAATCTCAGGAGTCAGAGTGGATAGAGCACTGAGTTGTTGGCTGGATGGCTGGGGATCGATCCCCGGTGAGGTGGGGATTTTCATCACGCCTCAACATCCAGACTGGCTCCCAGGCCTACTCAGCCTGCTCTAAAATGAGTACCAGGATCTATCCTGGGGTCGAACCGGTCGGAGCGGGATGCTGGCCACATCTCCTCCTTCTAGTGCCTGGGTCAAGAAATCACGCGAGCTCTACCCTAAGGGCTGTAGTGCCAGATAAGAAGAAGAATTATTTAGTGTCAATCGTTCATTTTCAATTCTTCTAAGTACGAGTTGGAAACAAGTGTCTCGATCTCGCCTCTTCGAGCCTTACATAATTCTTGAATGTATTATTGAATTTAATACTAATATTAGAAAGTCCATATGATATTACTTAAATGGCTGGTAAGGAAGAGCTATAATCAATGTTTGTAAATCAATTTCCGTAAGTCATGTAACATGGATAATGACTGGTGGAAAGAATGTGCAAGAATAAATTTCAAAGCGACTCACGAGAAATATATTTTGAATACTTTACTCACTCGTACGTAGGGCGGTGTCTGCATTAACGATTTTTTTAATGGAATACACTAATCTGTACTGTAGCATGTTGATATATTTTTTGTTGTATTTTGAAGACGTTTTCCACATAAACTATATGATTTTGACTTTTCCGTTAACATATTACTTTTACATAAGATTGAACATCATAGTATCGATACTTTTGCACAGTATCGAACATTTCATTTCAAAATTCAATATGACTTTGCCCTAACTTGTTTTTCGAGGAGGAAACATTCTAGAACATTCAGAAACAGATCAAGTAGTCGGTCCAGTATAGTTCTGACGCCCGCAACCCAATGGTACCGTTCAGTGATCCTACAGCAATCACCTTCTGAAGTACTCGCGTGAAAACAAACTACGCGTAGATGATAGAATGCTTAGTCGATGGCCTTTGTATCGGGGTTGAAATTTTTCTTAAAGCGCTAAGGCTTGTGGCTATCAAGAGGCTACGAATAAAATAATCGATCTTTTAATGGATGACTAATTGTGCGTACTATATTGTTCATATTAAGCGATACTTCTTTATAACGGATACTCATGGGACTACAAAACTTGTCCGTTTTTTGAGAACATTGAAGTAAAAGAACTGAATATAAAGGGAATGGAGTTAGCGAAAATAATGGTTAGCTGTATGCTTTTTAATAAAATTTCAAAATTACGTTAAATAACTCTTCAAAATTCACGTTCGATTTTTTAATATTTACAGCCGTCGATAGGATGAATCGAGAGGTTTCCATGACCGAAAATAACTTTCTGGGGAAAATCGCGATTTCTTCAGAAACGTTTAGACTGCTGCTCTTAGAACTACTCAATATTCTGGCAACGAATATTTGAACATACGATCAACTAGTGTTAGAGCTTTCTTTATCTTAATTTATAGTTCGTAGATATCATTTTCCTCCATTTGTGGTTTGTTGTTAGTTAATCTTGTTCTTCTTTGGTTTTACCTTGGTCTGATCTTCGGTCACCTGCGTCAATCCTTGCTCAAGAGAAAGCATTAGTGGAGTAACGGAAGAATTTTACGAGAGAGTGAACGTAATGTTAGCGAAAATAGATCCTTATATTTTACGAGGAAGAGTGATACTAGGGGTTTAAAAAAAATATTTAAGCACATAAATGTACTTAATAATACTACAATCTAGTCTTTTCTAGACTAATCAGCAATTCACATCTGACATATACAACAAACACGCTAAGTATTAAAGTCCCTCGTTAGCGACTATAATTATCTTCTAAGATGTTACTATTTTTCAAGACAGCATCAGACGTCACAGCAGTCACAGAAGATCATGAGGTTTCCTCCTGTTGAGTCTACGAACCAACTCTGAAGTGTCTAGAACTTGTATCGCCAACTTTCACATGTTGATGAAGTCTTTCTTCATGTTTTGCAGCAAAGTTACGGATTTCTTCGGTCACGAGTGGTACAACGAGATCCCGATGTAGATCTTTATTTCTAATATACCATGGAGCGTCAACAACGTTTCTTAGCACTTTATTCTGGAATCTTTGGATAATTTCCACGTTGCATTTCCTAGTGCAGCCCCAAAGCTGTATACCATATGGCCATATGGGTTTCAATATTTGTTTGTATAATAGTAGTTTATTATGGACTGAAAGAGATGACTTTCTGCCCATAAGCCAATACATTTTTCTATACCTGAAGTCCAGCTCTTCTCTTTTTTTTAACGTGTACCGTCCATCGTAGCTTAGCGTCCAAGGTAATTCCCAGGTACTTTGCAGTATTCGAATGGGGTACCATTCGATTATTAATGAACACAGGTGTGTGATCAATTCTTTTGTTGGTGAAGTTAATATGAACAGATTTTTGTTCATTGAGTTTTATATGCCATTTTTTTTACCAGTTATATACTTGAGTGATGGCATTTTGTAATTTGTATGTTACGTCTGTATTATTATTACCTACTGTCAAAAGTGCGGTATCATCAGCAAAAGTAAGTATAGTACCATAATCTGGAGTTGGTAAATCGTTTGTATACAACAAGTATAAGAACGGTCCCAACACACTCCCTTGGGGAACACCTGCTTTAATCTCTTTGAGCTCTGAGTAATCATTTCCCTGCTTCACTCTAAAATACCTATCGGTTATATATGATTCCAATATTTCAGAATATTGTTTGGAGAAGATAGTTTTTAACTTGTGCATTAGGCCCTTATGCCATACCTTATCAAAGGCTTGTGCTACATCAAGAAATACGGCAGAGCAAACCTTTCTCTCCTCTTAGGCTTTTTCTGTCACACAACTTATTCTGTGCACTTGGTCAATTGTGGAGTGCTTATTACGAACGCCAAACTGATGATCAGGTATCAATTGTTTTTCATCAACAATTGGTTTTAGTCTTTTATATAGTAACCTCTCTGAGAGCTTGGACATAACTGGTAGTAGAGAAATCGGTCTGTATGATGAGACTTCGTGCAATGACTTACCTGGTTTAGGAATCATAATAATTTCCAATACTTTCCACAAACTTGGGATATATCTCAGCCTAAAAGCAGCATTGATTATGTTTGTGAGCTTAATAAGAGCTTTTCTAGGGAAATGTTTCAAGACTTCTCCAGTTATTAAATCAATACCAGGTGCTGTTTTAGGATTACAGTTGTTTTTTACTTCTTTCTTTAGCTCTGTGGGAGTTATAAATTTGATACCATTGCTCTCTGATGTATATTCTTCATTCAAATTTTCATCGAGTTGGCAATCATTTTGCTGAAATGTAGCTTCTAGGTGTTTAGCGAACAACTGAGCCTTTTGTTCATCAGTCCTAGCCCACTTCCCATCAGGTTGCCTTATTGGTCATTGGTCTCTTTATCTTTTTTGTAGCCTTCCACAGTAAATAGTCAGTGACAATATCATTTGTTAAACTTTGCATATAAGTGGTAAATGATCCATTTTTGAAATCTTTGATATCTTTCCTCAACTGATGAGTGAGTTTGTTGAGTTTATTCTTATTTTGAGGAGTTCTTGTTGTTTGCCATAACCGTATAGCTCTTCTTTTTTCAGCTATAAGTTTCTTAATTTCCATGGGATAGTTAATTCCAGTAGTTCTTCTTGTAATTTCAGATGTACTTTCCCAAACTGTATGTTGGATATCGTTTATGAACTTTTCTACTTCACAATCCAGTTCGTGTTTGCTTTTCAGTGAAACTTTCAGATTAATCTTCTCTTCTAGGCATTGCTTAAAACTTACCCAATCCGTTCGTCCATTGACTAAGGTTGGGTTACTTTCTTTCTGAATAACCTTGTCATTAAGAGTTAAAAATATGGGAGAGTGATCTAAGCTTAAGTCCTGGCTGTCATCAATTTGAATATAATTACTTGATATATTCTTGACAATGTAGAAATCTATCAAGTCAGGTATTTTTTCAAAGTCAGTAGGCCAATATGTAGGCTTGCCAGTTGAAAGAACTTGACAGCCATATTCTTCAATTGCTTTAAGTAACTCTCTACCTTTCGTCGTGGTGAGACGAGATCCCCAATGGATATTTTTAGCATTGAAATCCCCTCCCACTATAAAACGTTTTCCTAATTGTTTAAGGAACTCCAAGTACTTTTTCTTTTTAATAGAATGTCTGGGTGGACTCTTGCAACGATAATGGAATAGTTTTTAGTTTGTATACAAATAGCTGTTGCCTGTATTTCTTCAGTGTGAAAGTTCACTCCCTCATAGTGGGGTAAATTTTCTTTAATTATCACTGCGCTACCACCTTTAGCATTATTATCTGGATGTATAGAGTAGTATACTTTGTATCCTCTAAATTTAATGAAGGATTGATTTGTGTTTCTGAAATTAAGCATATATCAATGTTTTTTATATCAAGAAGTGTTTGCAACTCGTGGCGATGCTGCTGCAGTCCATTGGCATTCCATGCCATAATTTTCAGACGTTTATTCATTTCTTCTGATTTATGGGTATAGCTCCTTTATTGCTATATTCAAGTTTCATTAATCGCTCTTCAAGAGTATTGATCATTCTTCCTTGTTTCTCTAATTTATCAAGAATAAGTTCCAAAGTCTTCTTAATTTCTTCATTTAAAACTTCACTTTTGTGGTCATTATGTTGTGTCAATGCCTGAGCGTAGGTTTTCTCTTCATCCTTTATTTGAGGAATTATCCTCTTTTCTCATTTCATATTTTGTTTTTTATATTTTAATTGTTGCAGCTCCTGAGCTACACTACATCCTCTATAGTTAGCTGGGTGTTCTTCTCCGCAGTGTACACATTTTGGTTTAGCATTAGCAGTCTTCTTGCAGCCTGTAGTTAAATGTTTTCCGGCTCATTTAACACATCTTGGTTGCTTATTACAATATTTCTGAGTGTGCTCATATGCCTGGCATCTTTTACACTGTGGAAGCATTTTGGAACTTTTGAGTTCTTGAACTTCCACTTTGCAATTTAATATACTAGTGATATTATGTATCATGTTAATATTTTCGCTAGCTTCAAATGTTAACATAAACATATCCAAGGGTTCCTTAGTTCTCCACTTTAGCTTGTTGACTGCTTCATTTATTCTGAACTTTTTTTCTTTCAAGTCTTCCACAATCGCTTCAGGCTCACAGAGTGATGTAACGTTTTCACCAGGTCTTGTTCGTTTTCGTAAGAATGCCAGTTACAGCCTTTCATTACATTTGTCATTTCTCTGTAGACGTCTCCATCTGCTACATTTGTTTTATAGTTATCTTTATTGATAAGCTTAATCGTAAATTTCTCTGTTGGGATGCGTTCCGTTATCTGTTTGTAGAAACTATTGTAATATTTGATGCCATCTACCATAATTGGTGGTGGAGCAGGTCATCTCTTGGGGTTATGTTGATTAGAGTTTGTTGGTGTACTTTTTTTAACTGGACTTGGAGTAAAGTTCATTTTTCTTTTTTTGCTTTAGTTTTTAACACGTATCCATTCTGTTTCTTCCACTAGAAATTCTTCATCATAGTCAGTTTTCATTATTTCTTCCTTTTTCTTTTCATTAGAATTTCTTTCATCTTCCATAGTTTTAATCTTCAATTCCATCTCCTTAATTTGTTGCTGGAAAGTCAGTATTATATTATTAAGTTCATGATTTTCTTGTACTGACTTCTGACACTTTTCATAAAGCTGCTGTTCATTTTTCATCATTGTACCTTTCTGTTCCGGTTTTCCATCTTCTAAAGTAAATGTTGGACCTTTCTCTAAAGGTGGGGTTGTGTTTGGTGGCGATCTCATTAAGCCACTTTTTTTTAAAGGGGTCTTTTGAACGGTCTCCCCCAGAATCCATGAGACCAGCCTCCGAAGAGGGTGGATTGCCCAGACTAGAGCCTGGCATACCGCCTGGGGGGTATTTTCACTATGATTTGTATTGTTCATTGCTTTTCGGGTGCGTGATGATGGGGCTGCCATCTTGCTGCATTCACGCCTACTGAAGAAAAATTAAGAAGAAAGCAAGAGTGTCGTGAGGTAGAGTAGTAATAAATGGGGAAGACAAGAATATAAGGAAAGAGAAGAGGAAAGTGAATGACTCCCTAACCCTCGAAACCTAATGGTGTCGGGGTCGAAAGACATAAGAGGTCAAGAGAGACCCAATAGGAAAGATAACAGAAGTGCAGCACAAGTAAGTGGAAGTAATGCTACCCTAGTTTGGTAAACCTTTAGCGAGAACCAGGGGACACCACGAGGAGGCGGCTTACCAAAGGAAGCAGTCTAGAATATAACAACCTGAAAAAAAGACTGCTGTCCCCCTATACTAGGGATGAATCTACATCCCCGCTTTCTGTCCGAGGTACAGAGTATTTTCGAATAAAAAATCTGCTGTCCACGTCCGTTAAAGATAGTCTCTTTTCGGAAGTTTCTACAAACGTAAATTCAATGTGAGTGGGACGAAGAAAGATAATATGTCCGCTATTGTGAAGTGACTGATAATGGAAATTTCTATGTACACACGCATGTAGTTGTGCACGTGCGTTGTGGAGTGAATTCGACATGACCCTTTCGTTGATAACGCAATATAGAGACAACCTTGGATCTAGCGATTGCTTAGCGAAATCATCTGATCGTCTTGATGATTGAGGGCTTGTTCCAGGTGGTTCAGGGGTTAGTATTCTTGCTCACCACTAATTCGCTACAGGTTCAATTCCCGGCGGGGCCAGGAAAAATTAGTAACTTTTCACATGAATGTCCCAGTTCATATAGCTGTGACTACTGAAAAGCCAACCTTCCTTCCTTCTCTCCACGTCCTTCCCCTCGGGTGCCGTACCCAATCCCGACCTCACGGGTAACGGATCGGTCCGATGGAGGAGGGGGGAGATGTTCTCGTAAGGGTCATCGGCCATTACTCGTTGGGGAAATCCTGGCTGCTAGGTAATCTAGCTAACAACGAGCAGAGACCCTTGCGGCAGATCCCCGCGAGGTGACTCGACGAACCCAACGTAGGGAGTCCAAGCATTCCACTAGTTGGCACTTGCTTCCTGACAAGGGGGGTGCACTGAGTTCCACCATCTTGAGTGCACTACTACCGGGACACGTAACCCGCCCAGATCCTAGATACCCTGGGCAAATGGAAAGGATGTTTCGGACAGGTGGAAGAGACAAACTAGTTGCGTCTCGAGCTGTTACCCGTCACAGTTTGTGATCCAGTACAGCTTCTGGATTCTGGCACACGGGGAGAGGGTCCGCCCTCGAACACAGCTAAGTGTCTGAAGGGTAGACACTTAATTGAGTCGACCCGGATTAAGTTAGCATCCGTTCGGTGGACCACTGGTCGAACGGACGAGCCCCACCACCCCCGTACCCAATCTCCTTAAATGGAGCAACGGATCGGAAGTGGTCAAGATCGCGATCTCGAGTGTCACTCAACACTTTAAACCGAGTAGACAGGGAAGCGGCATTGAACTCTCAGATTATGGACTATCTGACGTTAAATGGGTTGGACTCTGTCGGGCTGTTGGTTTCCACACCCGTGGTACGGGAAGGAAGTTCAAGCATTCCACTTGCTTCCGATCGGTGAGCAGGATCGCTGCTCGGCTACTACCTGTGCATAAAGTAGTAGGAGTACGACAGCTAGACGTGTTCCCGTCAACCAGTGCGTAGACTGGTAGGCCACCTGTAACCCTAAATCCAGCCCAGCCCGGGCGGGTAGGGTGACCGACTGAGTCGGCAGTCTCCGACACTCGACGGACCTGGTGGGTGCTCTTGGAATCACATTGTGGTCTCAAGGTGTCACCAGTAGACACACAGGAAAGTTTAAAGTATAATGAAAGAGTACGTCCTTCAAAAAAGATCATAATCTTTATATAAAATAGTAGTGCGACCACAGTCTGGTATAAGTAGTTCCAATCTTGCGAACTAAGGGATCGGACTCGTGTTTAACACGAACCATTATAGTTCACAAGAATCTCCACGTCCTACGACTCCTAGTGTCACTTATTTATTTATTTAGCTTATGACATTTGTCATACACTTGATATTTTCATAAAAATACATCAACAAAATAAATTACTTGATCATACATTAAATATATAGAGAGAAAGAGTCATAAAAAAGGATAACATTAATACTATACTAACTACTCCTACTAACCCCTCCACGTGGGCCAAGTTGTTGGTCAACCCAGCTAAGCGGTCCACCTACTAACAATAGCCTACCACCCAACTCCTACATCCTATCGCTCCATGTAGATAAGCTTCAATAGCACTAAGCTACATTTCCCATTTAGAAATACCACAATAAAAAAAGTGTGCAAACGTCTTCACGCCAATGCATCGGCCATCCTAAGATTGCTATCAACATTTCTTCATGGATAAACCGTGCCGTGAGTTGCACAGATATACATCAGTGCCACATGTACGTGAAGGAAAGTGAAGTCACGCGTTTCTAATTGTTTGACAAAGAGAGACATAGGCAAGACTTGACATATAGTTACATCTGTGAATTGAGCTTCTAGCTCGAAAACGTTATATCGAAAAGCAAACTCACGCATTTTCTTTTCTTTCTTCTTAAATGTACTAAAACTTATGAAAACAACAATTTCTTAAGGTAAAGTGCGTACTGAAAATTAATTTACTCGTAAATAAATTTCTATTGTCTCGTAAATAAATAACAATGAAAACGCTAATTCGATGGCTCTAAAATTTATTTTGGTTAGTTTTATCCCTTTCTGAATGCTACGTTTATGAAACATATTATTCTTTCTACAATAGAGGAACTGTGAAACAAAAAAATAGATCGCACAATGTAAGTAGTATGTATGAAGTAACTAGAAAATTCGTTGAGATTTCATGCCAGGGTACTGTACGCACAACCAATCACACTCTACGGTTTAAACATAGGTGCATGGGCACCGAACCCCGCCAATCTTTAAACTGTTAGCTTGGTTAGTTTGTAGAAGAAAATATTTCACAAAAACCCTTTTAAATTAAAAACGAAATATCGGCGCAATGGAAACTGCTCATGCGAGTCTTCGAGGAGGATTGGAACAGATAAAATTCGATTCTGTACAGAGAAGTTGTCATAAAAAAAAGTGGGAGGAGATTGTTGTGGTGTATGAAAAAGAAATGAGTTGTTTTTATTCATATCCTTACCGTTTTCGTTTTTTTTTTTTTTTTTTGCATTTTGGTATTCGCCTACGGTATAGCATGGTTATAATCCAAATATGATGGAGCGTGTTTCGTTGTTGGGCTTCTGTTCTTTTTCTTGTGCTGGCCATTCAGATCAATCTGCTTCCCAACTACACGGTGCACGTTGTTCTTTGCTCCCGGGATTTTTATCTTCTAGACATTTCGATTAGCTCCTCTGAATTTCGCTTGTGGTCACTCTTAAGAGATTTGTTCCCCTTCATTTTCCGTGCGCAGTTTAACTTTTGAATTAACTTTATGGCCAAATTTGTCTTCTCTTACGGAATTACCATCCAGTGAGATACAGTAGATGATGATGGTTGTTACACTCTACTGTGCATATTAGTTCCACTTATGGGTCCGCCGACTAACCAGAGGTTGTGGCGCATAAACTGGATAATATTTCTCAAATATTTTTATATTCTAGTTTCAGACTGTTTTTAGGGTGGAGGTTAGATAATCGAAAATAACACCATTCTTGTTATAAAAGAGTTGAAATGTACCATTCTATTTTATTCAGTTACAGAGGGTCTAGTCTTTTTAATCGAAGAAAGACTTAGTTTCGTATCCTATCAGCTATTACTTGTAATGTCTATGTTATTTTTGTTAACTTTTACTCTAAAAAAGACTCCCAAAATAAACAATGTTGCTAGGGCACGATATTATTAACATTTTCAATGAAATTTTCATTGTTAAGCGATACTGATGTAAAGAAATGTTCACACCTTCACAATACAAAAATAATTTCCCCACATTCAATCTCATCACACAATATCAATAAATAATTTACGGTGAAAATTTATACCGCTTATACTATTATTTTCTTTAGATAAAATGAAAGTTTTTTTTGTATCGCGAAGTCATACACATTCCTTCGAAATTTGAAAAACAAACTCTATATCGAACATTGCAATGACTTTTTTGTACGGACATATTGGAACGAGGAAAATAACACAAATAGAGGTCAGTCGTAATAACGTATCACCATATTTAAGATTTTCATGAGAATGAAGTCAATATTTTCTTGAAGTGCTACTTTCGTAGAGTGATAATCTCAGAAGTGAACTTGTAGTTTGTCATCATTGCTGAGCATTATCTTTCGGATATATTCGGCTGCCTACCCGAGAACACACGAAGAATAGACTGTAATGCTGAACACGTTCGGTTCTTTGCTCCATTTGGAGCGGTGCGGACCCAAAATCTTCTCGTGCATACGAAAATCTACTTGGAGCGGCTCAAGGTTGGATATCCAACTGGACTGAAATCCATCGGAACCGCTCCATCCGTTGACGTAACAGCTCCAGGAAAGGGAGATCTGACTCGGGTGGTCTGTTTAAATGGTGAAGAGATATTCATTTCGGAAGGAACTTAATAAGGGAAGATAAGAAATTAGGTACTACTCATTAACTATTTCAATTAAAATTCAAACGATTTTTAACTTGTAATAATTATACTTCAATTAACTAGTATTAAATTTTCAGTACGTAGAAACTTGTGAAAAATTTGTTAATGCAAATGAATTAAATTGAAAATATACGTCTGTAAATGGTTGAGCAATAACTGATTTTAACTTAAATATTAAAATCGCTTATGGTTGTAATGCACAAAAGTCATTCGAAAATAGTGTCTAAAAGATTAAAACCTACACTATAGTAATAAACAAACGAAAATCCTAGAATTTCCACAGAAAAATATTACAAATAAAAATTAATGCAATCAAAGACAACTTTGTAAATTTGAATGTACCGCTCATCCAGAAACGAACTTGACCCTTCTCTTAAACCACGACATTTTACACTTATTGTTTTATTAGTTTAGTCAGATGTTTGTTCAATAAATTTTATTTCTCGAAAATTTTAGATTAATTGTTGTCCAATTGGCTGTAATAGTAGTAATATAAATAATTCGTTTCTGAGCAAAATTTTCAAGTGATATCTGTTCGCGTTCAACCAAGAAAAACCAAAATTCCCGTGTAATCGCGTAAGGTAACTACTACAAATATAATTAAATTTGAATTATCTTAATGCATTTGTAAGAGTAACCGTCTGTTATTAAAGGAGAGGTAACTTATAATCCATTTTGAAAAAATTGTTCAAATTTAACTCGGAAGACTTCTGACAGTGATTCAGTTACTAATTAATTTTACAATAGAATATTTACAATTGTAACATAATGTCATTTCTTTGGGTTATCCGTATTTCTAACGTTCTTATTATCCGGATTATTATGTTCATGTCGTAGTCTGACGTCACCACTTGTCCACGCTCTTGCTTTCATGGCACGAGCCTCGCGTATGACAGGCGTAACATTACGAGATGTAAACAGAAGCAGAAGAAGGGTTGGGACATTTTTATATGTCTGTAATTTATTGTGATAAAGTGGGAATTGTCGTCAATAAATTATCAATTGATTTATATAGTTATAAGTGTCACTTTAACCTTGTGGTCTTCAGATACAATTTTATATGGTAAGAACATAACTTTTGCAAACCATAAATGTGCGTCCAAATCTGTCTCTTTTTCAGGGGCGGATCCAGCCAGTGATCATAGTTTCGAATTCCGAGGTATCACCCGTTTTTTAAATAGTGCAAATAAAATACATTTATCGAAGCGGAAGTATTTATTTTGTTTTTAGTCTTGTATTTGCGTGGTTCTTTAGAAACGCACTCCTGTCTACAATAACACTGCGCTGTATATAAAAATCCTTTACCATACGGGACGAAATGCCATGGAAAGGATAAGTAGTGACAAATAATGTAAATCCGGGTGATGTTAACTAGAAACCGGATTGTAGATATTGTAAATCAAAAAATATTTAACGAGTTGAACGCATTCCTTTATGTATTTTACAGAGTGAAATGAAATTCTTGGATACGACTGTGCTCACGGCGGAAGCCATAGCGCACGAAGGAGTGGCACACCTGCAAGAACCTCTCGCTCTGGTTTACGACTCTCTTCTTCAGCGAGCGATTCGCAGCTGTTGTCCTCAGAACGGATCAACGGACTCGTTCAAGGTTTGAACCAGATGCGATGAGTGACCGACTCCCCGTCGTCTCCAAGGCACGGCTCGTCGCGAAGTCGGCTTCCGCAATGAAATGTTTATGATGCCTAACGGACAGCTTCAGCGCTGCGCGTAATAGCAGGTTGGCAAATTAGACGCTACGGAAATATAATTTTCATAACGAAACAAGACTCGTAACGCATCTTATTCAACACCCGCCCATTTGCCCGGCGATCCCTGGGGTTCTTGTACAATATACTTAAATCATATGTTAGTTTATTTCCTTAAGTGATGTTAAATATTAACTTTTGTTTATTTCAAATATTAATATTCATTAATTTAAATAACTCGAAGAAAACATTCAAAAAATGCATAGTTCTCAGTATTATATGCTAATATGTGCGTACTTTCGAATTATTTTCAAATCCACGTCGAAGAAAAATACAGAATGCTTAATAAACAACGCACTGAGTTATGACTACTGAATTCTTTGGTTTTCATTTCACTTTTAGATTATGTACAACAATGTCTTTATTCTATTTCGCTTCTACGATTCGGATACGCAGATCATTCATCCAGTGGATTGATCGCCTCACGTCACGCGATCCAACTCTGGCGGAATTGCTTCATACGAGAGTCATGCGTGCAAAGTTCCACTTCTGTTGATGAACAGACGATTGTAATTGTTCTTCCGCTCTTATTAAGGAGCGATCTATGGCGTAGTGCGTACCGTACTCGCCTTCAACCTCTGCTCACGCTGCTTCAAACACTGTCTGATCCGAGTAGGATTTGCGGTGGTGGACGAAGCGGTTTTCTCGGGGATCTCCCGTTTCCCCTGCATTCACTCATCACATCATTATTCCATTCTTGCAGAGACTGAGTCTGGGTACAGGATATAATATGTAATAATAAATGCTGTTGTAAGTCATCAATATTTACCATCGCGCTTTTCTTGCCGTAAGAAGAATTCTTTGAAATTTGAGATACTTTCATTGATTTCATTTTACGATTTTCATGCTACAGACATTCACAGAATTTTTATACTTTTAATAATATAGATTGTATTTTGATGTTTTGAAATAAGTGGGGCAGATGGTTCAAGTCGTAATTAACAGCATGGAAATTGAGAAATCACACCGTTTTTAACATTTCGTTTATTTCAAGGACCTCTGTACGCAACCTCGGTACGTTTGTTACATTATTTCTGTATCCCCATCGTGGCCAAGGGTTTTCTCAGGTTTTACTTTGGTTAGAGACGGATTTATTCCTAGATGAAAATGTCTTTAATACAATGATTATTATTAATCTCGCTTTTTCTTCTTCTTTTAAAATGTTGAATATAATTTGAAAATAATAAACGGATAATAGGACGTATTATTCATATATTTAGTTTCTATCTGAACTCAACTCAGTTTGTAAATAATATTTTCACAATATTCTGTAGTTTGATAATAATACAAACTTAAAAAATAACTTTTTTTTGTTTTATTAAATTTTTGTTTTTGTTTTTATTACAACACGTAGATAACAATTTTCTTCTTGTCGTTAGTAGTTAGAAGTTAGTACTGAAATGTTAAATCCGCCTTACGACCCTTTATCGGAATTGACGGGATGGTCCCTTGTTTGCTTCCGAAGAGTAAATGTGTTTATTACCTCCCCCCACGTGGTCATATGCAGTGTTAGCAACTGTCTTTTTTACGATCAAGCTTACTAATTTAAAACTGTAGTGTCGTTTTCTGAAATCTAGTAATGTAAGCGGCTACGTTCTGAGCGAGTGTCTGAATTCTCTCGTTAATTAAATGCGACATCTCGGTTTTTGTGTATTTGTTCTCGACTTTTTCAATTTAAAAATCAAAAGGCGTACAAATATTTTCGTGTTTTTCATGTTTTTGCTAATGGAATAGCATATTATTTTCACTATCTACAAACAATTTTCTGGAATTTTTAATCGTGAATTTGAGATAAGAGTACTTTGCTATTGTATAATAGATACACAAGGAAATTCAATTTCCGCGGTCGGATTAGGGTGAAAGTTTATATTTCGGATTTTTCTGTATTTGACGAAAAAATTGGGGTACCATTACGGTTTTTGTGTGTGAATTTGGTTTTTGCACCCGACAGCGGTGGTCTAGTGGTAGCGTCTTCGCTTCCTCGATCCCACTGAGCGGTAGGGCGTGGGTTCAAACCCCGCTCGGCCGAAGTAGGTGAGGTTTTCAGCTGGGGTTTCCCTCACCCACTCCAGACAAATGTCGGTTCGGTACCATTAGTATCCTGGCAACCCAACACCTCTCCTTCCCAATTCCCTTACCCAAGTCCAACAGTTAGGTGGAAGAGTCTCAGTGCCTTATGGCCTGAACCAAGAGCCAAGAGGCATAAAATAAATAACAAATGCAATTTTTAGGATCGAACTGTGTAATATCCAATACTCCGTGCGATACCGGGCAGGGTCGGTTAGTCTGGCAATATTGGCGGCATTGTCCTGATTGATTGATTGTCTGACTAGCTTATTCACCTACGCATATTAAAAACAATCGGAGTTGAAAGTGAAACATCCACAGGATGTTGCTTCTCTAGCGTATAGTTTCACTAAGAAATAATGTTTTAAAATTGCTGTTTAAAGTAGTGTTGGGGTGAAATGTTGTTTCTCAAATTTTAGTTATTTTTATTGTATCTCACGAAATGATTGATATATCATCTCGGATTCGATATTTAACAGTTGCTTAATTAGATATGTGAACACGAAAGTATTCATTAAATACTTTGTTTCTCTTTAAGGTAATTCATGACTTATAATAGGTGTGTTCCGACGTAGTTTGATTGTAATAGGATATTCTCGTATTGCAAAAGTACACGAATTGATATATACAAACGACGAGGGACACAGAAGACAAGATGCGCTGCGAAGACACGTTGCCTTCCGAAGTAATGATTTGAGAATAAATGTCAGATGTCTACTAGTACAATATTTATTCAAAAGAAAGTACTTTCGCCAGCTTAGCTGGCATCTTCACCCTGACAATGCCAAGTATCAAAGGGCAAACAGCAAACATTTGCCGTTTGATACTTAGAAAGTATATTCTTTTGAATAAATATTGTACTAGTAGACATCTGTCATTTATTCTATAAGAATGAATACTAGTGTGGTCTCAACGATATCCACCTACGATCTGTAGCGTACCCCGGCGTGGGCGGAGGGGGCGCTCCTCCCCGAGCTTCCGAATGCATCAGTAAAAATTGTTAAAACTCCTAAATTTGAACACATATAGTACCTGATTTTTTTAAATTGTAAAGTACTTAATGGTTGAGCTAATTAATAAATAAAACTCAAATTTCGACTCTTTATAATATATCGGAACAAAAGATATGCACTAGTAGACATGCAAACACGTTTGCGCATGGGGGCTTCCAAAACCTTTTGAGAGAGGAGGGGGCTCAGAAAAAAATCCCGCCCCGTCTCATGTGCTGTAGGTGCGCCACTCACTACAATGTGGTCACATCTTTACTGGATATGAGGCCATTTTCTTTCACGTCCTGAACAATCACTCGAAGAGTTCTAATGACGTTGATGTTGGCGAGCCCTAAAGCCCCCTTTCAAAAATAAATAGTTAATCACACGTTGATTCGTTTCATTAGTAGAAGGCTGTATCATCACTAATTTTCCTTATTCTCCTTCTACGTACGCATCCCTCTATCTTTGCATGTTGAATTGCTTGCTTGCATGTTTGCCACTGAGTCACTCCTACTTCAATTCCCGGGGGGACCAGAGAAACTTGTTGTTTTTCACATCAGTGTCCCAGTTTCTATAGCTATGACGATTCAAAAGTGAACCTTCCTTCTTCTTCTATCCATTTCCTATCACTAACTGCTCCTACTAACACCTTTACGTGGGTCAAGATGTTGGTAAATCCAGCCAACCGGTCCACCAACTAACAATAGCCCCTTTCAACCACCCATCTCCTACCTCCTATCGCTCCACGTAGATAAGCTTCTATAACTCGCTACATTTTCCATTTACAAATACAATGAAAAAATGATGCATTCTCTGAGATGATATTCTTGTTTGCTCCCATTCCTTAATGTGAATAAGTGATTCGTAGCTGCGTTGAATCCCTTTCTGCTTTCGTGTGTGTCGCGTTCTAATACTCGTGTGGTTGGCGGAATGCCCATAAGGTGGATTCTAACTTACGCGCTTCGGGTTATTCACGTCTCTCGAGAAGCTCCTCTTAATGATACTCGTGTCGCTGATTCGGTCTTGCGAAACGAGTTCCACATTTCCAAACATAGACAACTAGGAATCGATCTCGGGCGGCGTGTGTGGAGATAATGAAGCTCATCATTTGCATCATTCGTGTTGGCACAGATAGCGATTCTGTAATCCATGTTCCTTTTCTTACACTTCACGCAGTCAAATATGGTTGACGATTCCCATTGCACGAAAGAGTAATGTTTCTACGCAAATTTCACTCTTTCATGTTGTTGTACAGGAAAAAATGTTGTGATCATGTATGAATTGTGAAGTGTAACGTTATTAGATAAAAATTCCTGTTGCATATGACCAGATCATGGACGCCCGCAGGAAGAGGGGTGTATCAAACTTTCAAGTCAAGTACTACATCTCCAAATGAAACACATACAAATTATACATTTTGAAAGAAAAATCGGAACGGTTTTTGAGAAATATTACGTAACGTACTTTGTATGAAGTACCCTTTTCAGTTGAATGATAAAAATTTTTGATACTGCAAATGCGAACTGTGAATGAAATTGATCCTTTAGTTTTTTCAGAATCATTGCGCCCAGACTAACGGGTAGAAAGGAAACCCTCTCCATACCAGGGGCACCCAAAACGGATATTTCCATTTAAATCTCGCGATTGAAAATTTTTACGTTTTCAAGATATTTAAATATATTACGTACTCTCAAATGAGAAAGAAATACGAGACATAAAACCAATTAATCTTGTTATATTTTTATAACTTTTATGATTACAAATAGATGTTAAATATGCTAAACTATGTGTAATTACTTCATAGTATAATTTATTGTAATGTTTTCATTGAACAATTCCCGCTTTATTAATTGATTTATGTGGATGCAATGAGTGAGAGATAAAGGGATGAAATGTGGAATGCGAAAGATGAAGGTTCTTTGAAGCAGACGTGTTCCATGGCAACAGCATTGTGTGTGGAACCTGCTGATGTTATCAAATATGTGACGTACAGACAAGGGAGTCCTCTTCACTTTGAGGAGGGAGTCGCCATTAGCAGTAAGGAACGAAACGAGGGCCAGTTTCTGCTTTTTCAAAGATAAATTCAACGCATGAGAAGCAGATGATCAACGTACGGAATTCGCTGTCCTGTATGTCGTGTTGTCTTTCTCGGCCACGGGTTTATGTCACAGCTGGTCTCGGTGATGTAAAAGATAAAAAGAAAGATATGAGGCATGAAGTGAAATCACGGGAGACGAACGACGTAAGGATTCTCATCAGCAACACGTCACGACGCCCGCCTCCAATGGGGTTCGAAGCGTTCCTAAAATATTTCTTATTCCGTTGTAACTACACCAGTACTCCAGGTCTTGCAGCCATAACGTGTGTATTCTAAAGTCACGTAACTAAAATCAGAGAAAAATTTAACATAAGAAATAAAACTATGAACGGGAACTAAGCGCAGTGTTTTCTAGTTTATTGTATAGTTGTAGGAGTAAATTAGTTTATAGTCCTCAACATGCTCCTTTGAAAATAAATTATTAATTAATTAATTTATTGCCTGTCTGTCTTGGTGTTGCTTCGGTACAGGGCTTATACAGAGCAGCCAACGCCACCGTCCATAAGAGTAATGATAAGTGTATCTCGCGTCATGTTGGCAGAACTTCTGAATTTCTTTAAACTTAAATCTATTGCCAACTACAGTCATCAATTCAACACAATTCAAGCAATTCTGACACGATTACATACACACAATTCAATTCGCTCGCTCTTGTGAAACTATTCTGTTCTTTCTCCATCGAGCATGTGGAACGAATAAATATAATATATTGTCAAAACAGCCGTTACATACTGCTTACGATCACGTGAAGGGCACTACACTTATTTACTCTCCGGAAGCAAGCAAGGGACCATCCCATCAATTCCGATCAAGGGCCCTAAGGCAGAGGCGGATTGAAAATATTATGCTTCTTAGATATAAATAAAAAGTTAGCTGCGTCTTACAAAATCAACAGTGTTAACAAATTTGTAGTTAATACAACGCTATTGCATGCGTTTGAAGACGATAAAACAATACTTGAATTTTAGTGTTTTCGTCGAAAGGTAACCAGAAATGTAAATGCGCATTGTTAATACCAAATTGCCTAAATTAATATTTTATCGTTTTTCTTTGGAATAACAATAATTACAAGTAACGGAGAGTATAATGTTTCATGTTTTAGAATAGAAATCTAAACGAACTTTTTTTTTCGGTTCTCTGTATCGTTCTGGAACCGGAAACTTCAAGTAAATAAAGAAGAAACGAAAGAATTGTTTTGTTGCGGTATGGATCTTTGAAGCAAAGAATCCGGTTCATGTGTCGTATATTAATAGCGGTATTGTTGTAGCAATGAAAGTTGACATTGCTCATGGTTTCAAGTGTTGTTGGTTTCTCTACTTCGGTGTCATGAAGAATTATTCGTGAACGAAAATACTAACTCCTGGAAGCTAAGTGGATAAAGAAAGAGTGTACTGCAAATCCACGATAGATGAAGTAATTCTAGAATAGATGTGGTGAAAGATGTCTTCTTCCGTTCCATTATCGCTGCCACGCTGCCTCCGGGAGATCTGCATTGCTAATGAAGCTGGCAGGGCGGTAGCAGCTCCGAGACACGTTGTGGATGGGGAGCTCAACTTTCCCGAGGTCTCTCGGATATTTCATATCATTAAGCAATTACAGAACTACCCGGGGTTCACTGGGATTTGAAAAAAAATCTTAAAATCTGAATTTTTCAGCCCATTTTCCCCGGTGTTACCCCGGATTCTTATATAATATCCTAAATTAATGTTAGTTTTCATATTTCTCTACTTTTGTAACATAAATTTCAAAAATTAAATTCCCCAAAGAAAACGTACGTCAACTGACGAATCAAATCCTGGCAGAAGAAAAATACACTGCACGCAGAAAGCTTCACAAACAAAGCTCTTAGTTTAGATATCTAAATTCTTTGGTTTACATTTCACTTTTAGGTTATGTTCTAGAAAACAAAGTTCTTCGCAGTCTGTATATAATTTAGGTCTCGTGGTTTCTACGTTCAGTGTCCTCCTCACGTATCGCAATCGAACTTAGTAAGCTTCTTAGTAAACAGTCCTGCGAGTCAAGATTCACATCTACTGATCAGCAATCAATTTTAATTGTTTTTCATAAATATAAAGCATACTTGTCATTTTAATTGCAATAACCCTGAAGAAGTGTACTTTGAAATTTCATACAATTTCACCAATTACGTTTTCCAATTTCCATGCAACAGACATTCTAAATAATTCACTTTAATTAGCATAGATAATTCAGCGTGTTTAAAAAATCATCTTATATCTTTATTATTAAAGAACAAACAACACTGACTTGATAAGTAAAACACACGAGTTTTGGATTTCACGTGGATGAATGAAAATCGGAATAACTTGTGGCAAGTAAACGTTTCTTTATTAGCTTCGAATCCCCCCGGGCGCTGAGTGCAGTCGTGTGTGCGCATATCGTTATGCCAGTCCCATGTGTTTGAATGCGCGCAGGAGAAAGCGTCGTCGAGGGTTTGTTGACTGTGAGCTTCGCAGTCGTTGGTCGCCTCGAACGATGTTTGCTCGCGCTCTAAAGAGAACCAAATTGATGCGTATTTGCCGCGAACGCTTAATGTGTTAAAGAGGAATAAACACATCGCACGTGGATCTCATGAAGATACGGAAAGCGATGCCTTCTTGTTCCCCATCTTCGCTGCTTCGAGGGTTTTCTTCCTTTGTGAGTCTTCCCAGTCGTGCATCAATTAACACACTCGTACGTATTTTTTATTGAAATAATAGGAATAATACACACAGTTTTAACACACCCACTGATAATAAATAAATATATATGTATACGTCTTGGTCGAGATTTTCTACGTGACTGATGAAGGTTGGAAGCCCCGAAACTATATGTGAGTGACTTTTCTTTTCTTTCTCTATTTTTCATTACGTGTTTACGTTTTTAATTATCACAGGACTGTAGTGTTTCTTAATTTCCAAGATTTCCGTAATATACATAGAAAATTTCCTGTAATCTAAAATTGGTGGGGCAGTATACGAAAATTTAACTTCTGACGTAGAGAACAGTAAACCTACAGGAAGTAAAGTAAAACAAATCATGAGATAGAAAAAGTTATGGAAATGATTGAATTATCGGTTGTATTGTTATGAGTGTTTTCTTTCTTATGTGTAGGTACGCCTAAAAAACTATTTTAACTGTGAAAATATTCGGCTCTGATGCACGTGTAGGTGGATCCTCTAAGCGAAAAGTTAGGTTTTACTGCATAACCTGTTTTTTTCCTCAACGGAGAAGAAAATATATTTTTTTAATTGCATCAATATTTTTCATGCATTAGTTATAATATTAATACCAATTGTATGTCACTCGCTAGCCATGCACTAGTTCACCTGACGAGACATGGTGGTTTTTATTTACTTTTTATGAGTTTATTATACAAATTGTTTTTTCTGAATTGGGACGTGTGAAATTCCTTAATTTGATCCAAAATTAAATTGTCTGCGTAAAACTATGGTTGTTTGTGTATATTATTTATATTTAGAGCGGCACACGTCAAACAGTATCATAAATACCAATCGGACCTACATAACTAAGAACCCGGTTGAACTTAGTGCATAACTGTGGGATTCGTGAGAGTAATCGATTCGATTCATTGAGATTCACCGATTCATTGAGAATTTCATTCATGTCTTCGTGTTTAGACAACAGGTATGATTCACGCGAATCTTTTGTTTGAGAAAGTTCTTTCTCGACAAGAATCAGATTCTTTGGACTGTCAATTGCTTCCTGTGTGCTCGAGATTATTTAAAAAAAATAGAATTATAGGGGGCCTTAGCATCCATAGAAAAGAATAAATATTATCGGTTTTATCAGTCTTTAATTGCTTAAAGTAATGTATCACTAAAATATTTTAAACCAGCGTATATAAACAGATTAATGTGTACTTATTGAGATTTTAACGTAAAAAACATACCTCACTGGCCATTTAAATGAAATAATTGCAATTATAATTCATGGTGTAATACATTGCGTCTTATGGAGAAGAGACTTATATTTTATAGAAGAGCAGATTTTAAACGACGAAAGTGATAGAAGTTTACTGTGATTTGTCGTAAATTTTTCGTAGTATTTTTGGCATCAGTTTTATCTATTGGTCACCGGACATTTGAGAAAGATATTTCACTTTATCTCAGGTGAGATGAGGCATAAATCACGAAACCGTTGTGATCGGCCGCCATGTTTGTACAAGCTTTTGTGCATTTTAAACAAGTCAAATGAGTTCCTGAATATTGTTTGTGCTGTATTATTAACTGTTTGAGACAAATTAAATAATATTCTTTGTTCATTATTATTCATATTTTTGTTTTTAAAACAATTAGAATAGTAATAAAGAAAATAATTACAAAATTCCATGATTCGACTCACTTGAAGTGCTGGTCCCACTTCAAGACTTCAGTATGACTGTAGTAAATTATTTACCTAACGTCTCCCAATCACCTATTTTAAATTTCAATAACCAGTCTTATCTGGCAGCCATATGTTAACCTACATTCTGTGGATGTTACGTCTGATTAAGATAATTATACAAGTATTTGTGAGTAAATTTTGAAGCTGTGCTCGGGGCTGGGCAAATTTGCTTACTAAATAATACTGTTTTAAGTTATGTGTTCAGTTTCATCCAGAAGGGGATTTAAGTACAGGCGCTTAGGGGCCCGCGCTACAAAAATTCTAATGTCTAAGGCACGCAATTGGCAGCGCAGATGACCTGCACCGTCTCCTTTTCACACATAGTGTTTAAAATTAGAATTACTAACGTTTGTATATTTTAAAAGAAAAACATGTGCTGCTAACTAATTTGGTATTAAAAGCTTTGCTAAACATCGTATTAAAGGCGATGTCATTTGATTGTTTTGAAAATTTGCGAGATTTCCAATATTCTTATTTGTTACTCGATTCTTCTAATACGGTGCAATACAATTTGTTTGTTGTATCGGAAACTTTTATAAGTATAAGGATTTTAACAAAATAAGCGCTTTAAAACACGATTTTCAAGATTTATGTTTAAAAAAATATCCGTTATCTGGGCAGTATTCCAATCCCCGCCCTCCGGAGGACCCGCGCCACAAGATGAACCTAGGAATGTACAGATCCTAAATCCGAACCTGGTTTCATCTCTTAAACGAATTTTTTCTACAGGATAATCATCTGATTTTGATACAAGACTCGATTTCAATCTGACGAAAAAAACAACAACAAAATGAGAAATGATAGACTTAAAACCATCTCTTCCAAGGACTGAACACCTCAAACAATCGATTTTTCCCTTCGCTCTTGTAGATCGAAATTTTCTCGATAACAATTCTTTCTCCACACGAGAAATTAAAAATTGTTCATGGTTAAGCATTTAGGAAAGAAAACGTATGTGATTTAGAACTCCCGGTTGTAAGAGGACGATAGAAAATAGATTTCCCCGGAAAATGCTATGAAAAGGTGCGAGGAAATAATCTCACCTGAAACGAAGAGTGAACTTAAACCTGAACATCCAATACGACCCTTGATAGACACAAAATTTGTTTTAAATTAAACTTGGCATGTTTCGACACGGGTTAAAGTCTTCATTAGTTTCTCACACATTAAAACAAGCTCATTACAATCTCCTGAAGTCGTGACGAAGTCAGCGCAGCATTCCTTCGCTAAGTGTTTACCTTGGGAAATTGTAAAGGAACTTTTTTAATGTAAGAGGAAGATGTAAATGTATACAGATGTAAATTATAGACAACAATTACCTGACGTCGCCTGGAATTTTTCTGAGACTAATCTTCTTTTAGTCAGGAAGAAATCAAATCTTGTAAGATCACAATACTTTTACTTTCAGTTTGATTAAAACATGTAGAGGATCCTACATTTTCTAATTCATAATCACACAAATTTAATACAAACGTGACTACACACTACACCAGTGGTCCCAACCCTATGCCTGCGGGCACCGTGGCGCCCGCCGTCCGTTTTACGTATGCCCGCCGCTGTGTAACCACGATTAAAAAATTATTTAAGTTTACAATAAAATGTTATGAAAAAAATTAATATTTAGTAATTAAACAGAGAAATATATGCGAAAATAATTATATCGTAATAATTTTCAAAATAATTATTTCCAGAAAATCATATATAAGCCTGGTAAAATAGCATCTTATGGGTCTAGTTTAGTTTGTCTCTGTCTCTGTAATAACGCCCTCTAGTAATGCGTTCACGATATTGATCTGAACAACAATGGAAAAGTTGCTGAATAAATATAAGTGTCCTATGTAATGTTTACGTCGGCGTGAGTGGTGGGGTAAGCTAGGTTGGTTTGTGCTGCATAAAATAAAAGTACATTCGATCTATGTTTATTATTTATTCCTAGCTTTTCAATACTTTGTTATTTTAACCTACAGTTTTAATACTGACTGGGAGGAATCATATTGTTTCGTCTATTTTAAAAATAATTGCTTTTGTTTGTTGTGCGGCAGTAGTGTTGCAGTGCCGAAAAAACATAATGTTGAACGCCACTTTCAAACAGTCCATGCAACTTTTAATACGAGCTATCCACTTAAATCTGAATTAAGAAAGAAGAAAATAATTCAACTTAAATCAAACCTGAATGCCCAACAGTCGGTTTTCACTAGGCCTGTAGTAAATTCTAAAAAGGCCACGATTGCTTCTTTCAAAATTTCTCACCTGCTCGCAAAGAAGAAAAAGCCTTTCCAAGATGGTGAATTGTTAAAAGAAGCATTTCTGACTGGCGCTGATTGTTTATTTGAGGGATTTTCTAACAAACGTGAGATTATGTCAGCAATACAAAACTTACAGTTGTCAGATAACACCGTCACAAGAAGAATACATGCCATTTCAAAGGACATAAAAACTCAATTAAAGAATGATTTGGAAATATGTGACTGGTTTTCACTGCAATTTGACGAGTCTACAGATATATCAGACACAGCACATTTAGCAGTTATGGTGAGAATGGTATTTAGTAACTTTACTGTAAAAGAAGATTTACTGAAAATATTACCCATGAAAGGACGAACAACAGGTGAGGATATCTATAACACATTTAGAACATATGCAAAGTCAATAGATATGCCTTTGCACAAGTTGTCTGCGATAACCACTGATGAAGCACCAGCAATGGTTGGTAATATCAATGGATTTGTTGCTCTCTGCAAGAATGATAAATCATTTCAAATTTTTTTGTCGTATCTCTGTATTATCCTCCAGGAAGTTTTGTGTGGTAAAATACTACCCTTCGGACATGTAATAAAAATAGTCACAAAAATTGTCAACTCTATTCGAGCAGCGCCTTTGCAACACCGTCTTTTCAAGGCCTTATTAGAAAATTCTGATCCTGATCTTATTCTACATAATGAAGTACGTTGGCTCAGTA